>JAOEHY010045805.1:26753-71753 GCA_025447955.1 Psilopsiagon aurifrons
ACAAGTCAAAAACACAGTGCTGCACCAACTACCAAGAAGGAGAAAAATGACTGCTACTGCTGAACCCATGACACCTAAGCAGGGCTCAACTTGAGTAGTAGCCTTGTCCAATGCCCTTTTGCTGGTATCAGGTATTTCATGTGCTGCTTACCAGTGAGTGGTGTACTGCAGCCCATGTTCTCCTGGCACAGCCATAAGACATCTCCCCCCCATCATCCATGTTGTAGTGCAGCTGCTGATTAATTGGCAGGGCTGTACAGAAGAGTTGTCTGAACACTGTATAAATGGACAGGGCCAAAGTAGGACAAGGCATTTCCAGCCTCAGAGAAATATGGGGAGAAGAACAGTATAGAGGTGGGGGAAAATCCACTAATCTCTTAAAGGATGAATCTCTACCTTCCTCACTTTATATGACTTGACTTGGTACCTAGGCAGGGGAACTGGGAACAGCTGCAGAAGAACAAATGGGATGGGAGAAATAGCATACAAGCAAGGTGTGTATTTTGAGCAGCTAATGTTGTATTTGACAATGAGCTCTTTCATGGGAATGTCAGCCATGAAGAGTACAGAGCACAGGCTGAAATAATTGAGTCTTATGTTTTCCACCTACATAAGGGAATGTTCCAGTCACCAGACTCTGCAGCTGTTGCAGCTTCCACTACATTTTGGTCCCTTCTCCACAAAGCCTTTCCATGCAGTTGAATAAAAGTTGGCTGCTTCAAGTCGTAAGAGTGCCCTTGCAGCTGGGAACTGACCCATCTGGGCTCAGCTCCCCTTATCCCAAATGCAGGTGCTCTGAACAATGTGATTACCCGTGGAGTGTATTGTCACTCATTTAGGCTACACAAGATGAGATTTGATATGGTGCCTCAACATGTACATCTAGAGTGAAAATACAATTTTCACCACAGATCTAAAACATAGCATGATACAAGCAAGCTACTATGAAGAAAATTAACCAGCCAAGTCCAGTATAACTGGTAAAGACCTCTGAAAGGAGAACATGCAGTGGTGAAAAGCTTGGTGGCTGTGTGCTTTTGTTTTGTGCACGCTACACTCCAGATGACCTGTAGGAGAGCTGGGAGCCTGGCATGTGAACAGATGCACAGAGCAGCTCGCTGCAGGTGGGTGCTCACCCTGGGAGCAGCTGAGCTGTCCTAGATCTTTGTAGACCAACTAATTAGCCTGGGCAGAGCTCCCTGCTGGTGTGGCAGCACTGCTTCAGGTCCCCAGTGGTCTTGGGTATTTGCCCTGAACTGAATTGCGCAGTGCAGACATTCCCCATCTCTGCCAAGTGCAACTTGGTGGTGGAGAACGAGGCCTGGAAGTGTTCTGTATTCCTCTGTTTTAGGTAGCTGTTCATCAGTGTATGCTCAATTGTACTTGGCGCTTTTAGTATAGCCGCCTGGAAGTAAAGCACATAGAAGCTTTCTGTGCTCTTCCTAACACAGGGAAGTTTCATGTTCTTCTGGCCAAATATTAGTATGAGGCAGGAGAGATCTAGTAATGTTGCAGCTGCATTAATTCACATAATTTAGAAAGTATCACAACTATGATTGTTATTTAGAAAGAAGATGTGTCTATAAACTATCTCTTTATTTGTATTTATTATAATATTGTATAAAAATGCATGCTCTATTACTGCTGAATTGCTTTAATTTATTACATTATGCTGTAATATATAATACATTATATATAACAACTGACAAAAATGTATACATTCTAGAGCAGAACCTGAACTAATCTTCCTGGCTAAGAATGCCTAATTTCTGTGGGGGTTAAGATAAGAGTATAAAGCACCAAGTGCTTTGCAAAAAAACCAAAAGGAAGTCCTTTGAGAGAGTTTGGACTCCAGTGGTGAAGCTAAGATGCACACTCCACACGCCACTTTCAAAACGCTGAGTATTGGTCCGCACTATGCAGAAATGCAAGAGCAGGAGTTCTGCTGCTAATCGCACCTTCACATATTAGTAGCTTTATTTATAGTTCTTTCATATATTTGAAGTCATTAACAAGAGAACCATATCCATGCTGAAGTCCTAGCCGGAATATATTTTTCTCGTTCTGCACTTGTTTGGGGATTTAGTCTTCCTGTTCCTGTAACACAGGCCTTCCTTAAATCTTAAGGACTGAGTACATCAGCAAGAGAACTAGTTGATTAGCCTGTACTAAAGTGTAAACTACTCTTATCCCTACAGACCCATAAAAAGCAAGGAACCTGAATTCATAGCTGCTCCCAAGTTACCTAGCACCAATCGTTGCACTGAGCCCGGGAGGCAGTGCCACTTCTTCAGAGCAGGGTAGACATAATCAGCTGCACTGTGATTTCTGGGTGAGCACAGGGGCTGGGGGCATATTTGCAGTGCAGGTGTGGCAGCATCCAGCTTTTCTGGTTTAGGGAGGGGATATGGGAAATCAGTACAGCCTGAGGAGATGGTTAAAAGGATAGTAACCAGCAATGGTGACTGGTGAAGTCCTCCTGTATTCAGCTTGCTGATTATGGACTAGTTCTGTGTGTGGATGATGGATGTGCTCCTGCACTCCCTCGGGCACAGGTACTCTTGGTTCGCTCTGTAAGTCCTCCCACTGGGCATCTGGCTTCCTGCACAGACCTTTGGGCTGCTGTTGAACAAAGATACCTCTGTTACAAAGGCAAGTCCCTCCCTCCTAAACTGAGGGTTCTTGTGCTTCCTCAGGAACCTGAGCTGTGGTCTCTTTTACAGATCTTTCCCAAAAATCCCTGCTGCAAACTCTATTTTGGAGTTTTCTGCTGCCCACTTCGGATGTGGAGAAGGGGGAGGTTGTTATTATATTAGTCCACTTTAGCCTGACATGTGTGTGTTGTATCTTTTAGCAACTCATAGCAGTTTCAGTATGTCAGAGTACTTTTTGCTGCAGTAACATCCACCAGACATCACCATGAGCTGGCAATAGACCGGTTCCCCCAAGTGCCAGCTGGCATGGTGATACTTCAGGAAGGCAAGACTTGCAAGTAGTGTATCTTTAGCTTGTGGTCAGCAGCGTTTGTGTGGGACCAGCCTGGCTCTCAGTTAGGTTCACAGGCTTGGGGGGAGAGGCAGAGGGAAGTGGGCAACTAATGTGCTCTTGTGCTTCATGCTCCAGTTGGCCTCAGATCCCCCATTTAGCAGAATAGGCGCTTTTAATGTGATTTAAAATCGCGGGTCACAAATTACTTGTCAAGTGATTTGCCCAGATTAAGTTGTACTTCAGACTTTCATTCTCAAAGGTGAGCACTGGCATATTTATGATCTTCTAAGGGAGAAAAACAGAATTTAATAGAACTTGCTAATGGAGCAAATGAGGCTGCAATACGCCCTCTCTCTGTTATATATTAATCTGGTGTTATTAAGTGTTAACTTAACAATGTATTGTATGGACAGCTAAAAGGAGCCAGGAAAAGTCTCTGTGTCTAACATGTAAACAGCTAGGGTTTTTTATTGGAATCATTAACTGCAATGCAGTTAAATCCTTTGTTTTCATGGCTGGTTTAAATTAAATTAGAAAAATTGTAATTTTTGAAAAATATGGTGGTTTTAGTATGTATCAAAAGGTTCAACAGAATGATTTGACTGTGTCTATTGAAAAGGTTTTGTAATTTTTCTTAAAATTTTATTTATTCAGTTTCCTCTGGTAAAAAGCTGGGATTGTCTAAAGCCAGTGGAAGCATATTTAACACATCGTTTTCAGTGCCACTTAGAATGCAGCCATTTTAAGCACACGCATAAAGGTGAAGATGCCCAGAAACTGAAAATATGCTCCTGCGTCTCTGTGGGACTTAAATGGCCAATGTCCATTGAATTTCAAAATTTGGGTATGGAATGACATAGGTTTTCCAAGGGAGTGCCCAGCTAGTATCTGCAACTAAGCAAACAGCAGATTTAATGATACAAGGATCATTAAACTGTAGAGCGTTACACACAGACCTGTGGCTGTTGCTCCAGACCAAACCCCAGGCATTGAGTATTTATGGATTCCCTCTCCCTGTAGCTTCCTTTTTCAAGAGGAGGTGTTTTGTGCTCTGTTGTAGTCCTGTCCCTGAGCACTTGCCATCTGTGCTTCCTGGTCAGAGCCAAGGATTTTGCCTTGTGAGCTCTAAAATTTCAACTTGGGCTTTAGTAGGTTTCAGAAAAGCCTCTTTCAAACCCAGATGAGATGTTCAGGTTAAACTCATAGAGTGCTTTTGGGACTCTGCTCATCTCTAGCTTGTGCTCCTCAACAAGTCTGGGATCTGGCCATTCTCAGGGTTACCGTAAATCCCTGCTCCACTTGCTTGTCAGCAGATGGCAGTGAGGTGGGCCAAGATGTTTTTGGTGGATTTTGTTGTTTGATATGTGTTTTTTTTTAATTTGGGGTTTTTTCAACCCAAGGATAACAGGCTGCTGCTTCCTCTTCTGCTCTTTCAGGCCCGTTTGTTCCCAGTGAAATGGTATGGCAGCCACACCGTAGGCATCCCATTGGGCTGCCAGGCAGACTCGGGTAAATGCCAGACTTACCTAGGCTCAGCAGCTTGCAGAAAGCCCCTGAGAAGTGAAGCTCGGTGGTGGTGGGATTGCAGAATCCCTGGAACTACCCTTCTGCTTCACACTAGCTTCAGCAACAGTGATACAGGTCAGCCTTATCTGCTGCTGAGCTGCTCTAAAAGACCCTGTCCTCTTTTCTCCTCCCTCCTTTTTCCTCTCGTTGCACTCAGCTACTTATTCCTGTGTTTACCTCCTTGCTTCATCATTCCCCTCTCCTATGCATGCACCTGGCCACTGCTGCCTTCGCCGTGTCCAGATGGGGCCGTTCAATCGCCCACGCTTGTGGAACAAGCTAATTTAAAACACACATTTGTCGCTTATATAAATGTGTTGATATTGTTCTCATGTACTTTTACGTTTAAGTTGGATCAAGTCATCCTGAGCCCCAGGAAATGTAATAACATCTGTTGGGTAGGCTGCTGGGGTTAAGGTAGAAGCTTCTAACCTGAACGTGTTTCTGGCTGGGCAGTAAAGTACCTCTACAGCTCTTTTTCTGTCTCATTGTTATTGTTGGAGAGTTTTTGGGTCTAAAATGTAGGTTGGCCTAGTGAAGCACTTTCTGGAACTGGTCAAACATTGGAATTGTGTTGTATAGCAACTAGGAGAGCACAAAGCATTGTTGTGGCCCCTTTAAAAAAGGTGATGGTGCAAGAGATGGCTTGTGTGCCTCTTCCATAAGCATTGGTGTGAGTTACTTCTGACAGGGGTCACCTGTATGCTCCTACAGCAGCTGCTTCTGCATGTCCTCCTAAAGCGGCTGCCAGGGGAGTAGAAAGGGTGAATGAAATTGCCTAAACAATTTAGAGATTAGAGCATTGCAGAGCTCTGAACCTTCCTTGAAGGGGGTACACCCGCAGTTTGAATTTACCAGAGTATGAAAATACAGTGTGTCTCAGTACGAGATGGTAGGACAGACTCCACAGTGCTTTCCTCCTGTGCTGGAGGAGGATGTGGAAGCATTAACAATTTCGAGCTCAGGCAGGCCCTGATTCCCTGCAACACAAGCTTGCAAGCAAAGCAATGTGTATACCCTCACTGTCAAATAGGAGCTTTCACTGTGGGAAGCTATTATTCATCTTGGTGCCCAGGGCCCTCAGTGAGGTTAGTTTGCTCTTCTCTCAGACACAGCAAATGAAACTGTGGTAAGCAAAGAGCAGGTATATAGAAGGCACTTAGGAGACTTGCAAAACCTGAAGGAGTCAAAAGTTGAGACATTTGTGCTTAGGAACACTTTAATTGCCTGATGCACCATTGCCCCTTTAATTCTCTGGTTCCTGAAGCTGGCTCTAAAACTGGTGGAAGAAAATATGTGAAGGCACTGGTAAATGTGATGGTAGCAATGTTCTGCTTTTTAATTTTATTTGTAAGGGGAGCAGCAAGGTAGTACAGAGCTGTATTTCTGGGACTTGTGCACTTCTCAGTGCTAGAGCTGGCTTTCACTCTGCTATGCAATAACCTAATGAAGAAGGCAGCTTTAAAATCTCCACATTTTCAGATATTCTGACCAGAAACAGGGAAGAAAAATACTTCTTCAGAANNNNAAAAAATACCTCACCATTTACTACTTTGTGCACACACGAACAATTTCCTGCCCTCTTTGGCTCTCTCCAAAGCGTATATAGAAGTATTTTGTGGAGCCAAACCAAATGCCCCCCTGTGGAGTTTACATACTCTCAACCCCCTGGTTAGTACTTCTTTTTTGTTGTAAGTCTTGGTGGAAATTCTTGCCTAGAACCATTTTTGATGGGCATCGGCACCAAGACAAAAATCTTTTATGACTTAAATTATGAGATTTTGGGGCTTTGGGTTGGTTTTTTTTCCTGTAGACTTCAGAGCCTTCTATCAGATAAATGAGTAAAGTGAGAATTGGTAGGCAAATGCTCAACTGATATGAATCAAAGCAATACATTGCAGCAAATCCTGGCTGCTGTGCTCTCCTTGCCCCTTCTTACCCGGCAACTGAATTTTCTCCTTTGCTGTGTGACTTGCAGACTCTGTCAGTACATCACATGGATGTGAGGGGGTAATGCTGTGCCTCTGGACCACAGCAGGTGTGAGGTTCCTTCAGGAGCGGTGCTCAGCAGGCCAGCTAAGTGCCATAGCCCCATGCTGTACCTCTTGTCTCTGCTTGTGGCCTTAAGAGTGGGCTGAGGCCAGTTGGCTGACTTAAGGATAGGGCAGCTGCTTCCATCCAGCAAAGCGCTGGAAGGATGGGGGGCCTGTTTCATGGTGTTTGCAATCCTCGTGCACCACGCAGGGCCAAATTCTCCTCCTGTGCACTTGCAATGTCCATAGAGTTAATCCCAACCTACAGTTATGCTGGAAAACTCTGACCTCTACAACTAATTTTCAATTGTAATCCTAAAAGAAGAATAGTTGGCTAGTTTGGTTTTTCTGCCCGTGCTTAAGTGCATTTTGCTTTCATTATGGGGTGTCAAGTTGTTAATATTTATGGAGTACACAAAAGAATGAAAATTCTGTTTCGTGTTCAATCTGACATCTTTTGGCACCACAGCCCTCTAGTCATGGTAGTAGTTCTGTTTCAATTCGCTAGTGCTCTTTCAAGATGAAGTCCTTTAAAGTGTGGTTTGGCTCTGAGGAGGGAATCTATGCAAATAGTATTCAGTGAGGTTGTCTTTATTGTCTCAAATATTAATAATTTCCAGATCAAATGCAGTTTGCCTTGAGTTTGTTTTCTTGTTTTCTTCCTGTTCTGTCAACTTGGTTAAATGTATCATGATGCTTTTAGAACAGAATAATCAAATAGCATGCTTTTAAAGGCAACCTGCTTATTTCCTTGGCAAATGCCACCCTGCATGGTAAGGCAGACCTGCAGCTCAGGTACCCTTGGCAAATGCCACCCTGCATGGTAAGGTTCTGCAGACCTGCAGCTCAGGTACCCCTTCCACTCTGCAACAGTGCAGGACTGGGAGCAGGGCCTTCCATGGGCCTGCACAGCCACAGCTTGGCCTGGGTTGGCGTGAGTACAAAGCACAGGCAGTTATAGGTGTGGGATCAGAGGTTAGTGAGTAACCAGTTGATTCCAGCTTATTCTTGTTGCTGTAAGGGTAAAAGGAACTTAAAAAGTGCAAGTGCTAAAACAGTCCTAAGCAGAAGGAGCAAAAAAGCAACTCTGGGGAGCTGTACCAGGGGCATGTGCTTCTCCAACAGGGTGTACTCAGGCTCCAGGGCCACATTTGCAAGGATGCAGGGCACTGTGCTTCCATGAGCCCGTGGTGGAACAGTGTTCTCCCTTGCTCTTGTGTCTGACTGCACACTGGCACTTGTCCAGATCTGCTCGGCCAGAAAAGCCTTGGAAAACCAAGCTTACAAGGTTCTTGTGAGCTGGGGGATGATGTCATTGCTGCCAGCATGCTGAAACGCCAGCCCTGGAGGCCTCTGCAGCGAGCAGCACAGCCATGCATGCTAACCTGGGTGAAGTGATACTGCCTTGGAAGCTCCTGGGTCAATGAAGCTGCCTCTTGTGGAAACAAAAATGACAAAAGTCATCTTAATACTGCCTTAACTATGTGAGTTTCATGGCTTGGCAGCAAGAAAAATCAAAAAAAGTCAACAAAATTCTCCAGAAAGCTGGGGGGAAGGAGGGATTATTACTGAAAAAGGTATTTAATTCTCTTGTTTAAGCAGCCTTAGATCTTCAGAAAGTTAAGGAACATCAAATAGTGCAAACTGTGTGCCTGCAAGCACAGGTATAGTGTCTATGTTAGAGAACATACATTTACTTATAAGCTGCTGGCTCAAGAGCATGCTTAATTTGTAAAGTATGCTTTGTATGCACTGCTGGATCTAACAAGGGTGCACCATGAAGAAATGTTGCCTTTTAAAGTATTTTATAAATCTAATATAACTGTTGAAATCACAATTGTCTGGAAAACCTTCTTCCAATACATGCACTATATTTCCTGCCAAGATTTCATTCATGATTTGGTATACTAGCTAAGGCATACATTGCACATCCACAAGTCACTAATACTCATTTGGGCCAAATCTCTCCTGGAATAAAGCCCTTTAGGATAAAATGATAAATCCCTAAGAGTACATGCTAGATAATTTCAAATTCTTACTAATTCATTTTTTTTTTATAGTTCATAACTGCACTAGATTCTATATATTCTACTATTGATTGAATACTGTCATGTTATTAGATTTTTTAGGCTTTATGTATGAGGAAAGAAACACGTGCATTATTACTAGGAAATAACCACAAATACAAAAGAAGTAACAACCTTTGTGCCTGAGGCTTGGGTCATCAGTCACTTAGATAACCACTTGTTATTGCCAGTGACCCTGTAAGTGTAGATGTTAACATTAAATGTCCTCTATGGCATATGCTCTGACACACTCTGTGGTAGCATTAATGTACTCTGCACCAGCTGAGTGGGATGTAACATAAAAGTTAATTTGAAAACTATCACGTTTTCTTGCATATTTCAAAGTCCATCTTGACACTTTAGCTGGCATTGTGGCGCAAAAGGATTGTGCCCTTTGATCCAGAGGAAGCCAAGCTTAGCTTCTGCTGTGCTCGCCTCCTACTGCAGTGTGTGTGAGCTGTGAATGACTGTGCCTAACATGCAGGAAAATCTTTGGTCTTGGTTTAACTCAGTAGAAGATCCTGGTGTAAAACTTGTGTTGAAGTGTTACAGGATGATTACACAGCTTTGTTGCCTCTCTGCATTTTAATGACCAAAGGAAAAAGAGGTCTAGAAGAGCCTGTCCCCTAACATGCAAACAGAATGCCCATCTTTACCCCTACCCATCAACAAAAAGTATGAAGAATACATTTATTTAGTCTTTCTTCTGCTTTCTGACTTTTGATATTAAAACTGTGTGATAAGTGATTGGTTTGCTGCCTGGGAATGGTTATAGCTTGAGGGGAGCCTAGAGGACACTTTACGAGCTATTAAGTAACTCATTAACTAGGAGGCTACGTGCTTCACACCGAGACCCAATTAGGCTGGGGTGTCTTCTGATACAGTGTACCAGAGTTTAAAGATGCAGCAAATAAATGTTCACCTAATTGTACAAGTTCTCCTCTCTCCTCCTACAGACAGTATGTCTTTTTAAACGGCAGAGACAGTTTGCCTTTGCTGCTGGACCTTTCCCAGAAAGAACACCTGTTTCTTGTATCACTGGCATTAATGCTAGATAAATCTTTCTGTGGAAGTGGAAGATACATTGGAAACTGGGATTGTTCTATTACTACAGCATTTATACATTCATACCTAATGATTAAGCTAATTTCATCAGTCACTGGTGGTTCATACCTTTACTCTGGAGTTCCTGGGTCAGCTGTAGAACATGCCACTGCTGTACTCCTACACACCCCATTTCCTGTTATCTCAGCGGCTTTCAGTTGCGAGTATAGTTTAGGAAAGAACTGTTACAGATGATAGGGTATATTTACAGAGAAACTGAGGCACACGTATGCCACAGGGTGTTTCTAAGCTGCAGCTTACAGAGCCGCATTAGCTACAGGAGCTCATTAGCTTCTTGGCATACTTAACACAGTGGCAGCAAATGGAAGCACAGGCAGCAGCAGCAGGGTAATCTAAATAAAGCCATTACCCCTTTTTTGTTGTGAAAGGCTGTGCCCACTGGATTGGAGCTGCCTGTGGTAACCAAAGACCCTTGACTGCATACTCTGCTATCTTCAGTCCAGAAGACTGGTAGAAGTATTGGCAGCATCTCCTTTAAGTCTTCCCTTTTTCATTTGCCAGATTAGAAACCCCTTTCTACTTCTCTGCTCAAGCCTACCAGTCCCAATGGCACAGGAACAACCATAAGTTCAAAGCCAGAGGACCAGAAACAACAGAAGTGTGGAGTGAATAGCCATGTCAGGCTAGGGTGAGCTACCAGAAGAGGTATGCATAAGCATTTGCCCCATATTATTCAGACAGTGGAATGCACTTTTCTTAGGGAAGATTAAGATGAGCATTATTTTATGGGTCAAGTGAGAACAAGAAGAAGCCCAGGTGCAGTGCACCAAATAAGTACTGGGTGAAGCCGTGTCACCATCTGAGCTGTACCCTAAGGTTCTTCTTCTGCTGCCTGTGGTAACTCACTGCCTTCAATTCCTGCCATTGCTCTTCATGGCTGCAGTCACAAGTACCAGGGGGTCCTGGCAGGGGGAAGTGAGTGGCTGTATGCTGGCAGGGAGAGCAGACTGGCAGCAACTGGGTAGGAAGTGCAGGCTGTATTCAGCTAACAGAGTTGTCAGGCAAAGGTGCAGAGGCTTGAGTTGGGGCAGGGAGGTATTTAGTCCCTGAGGAGTACAGTAATTTGGAACAAAACAGGCTACCTGTTCCCTGGATCAGCACCCTTGTTTGAGAGGGAGCCATTTTGGTTAGGAGCTGCTCTGCCTCTGCTGCTTATAGTGCCAGTTCCTGTGATGTGTTTGGCATGACGTTAGAAGGTAAACCATGGGCTATGTGACTCCAGCACGTTAAATATGCAGTAATGTCTAATTTGCCAACCTCTTGAAGAGGGAATGGACACAAGAGAGGATACTCACTGCAGCACTCATAGTGCTGGTATCTCAGCTTTTGAGACCAGCAAGGAGGAGTAGAAACCATGGAAATTGTGCAGGACAGACTGTGGGTCAGCTGTGTAGCACTGTTAACCTGTTTATGCCACAAACAGTGTGTGTTCTCAGCAGCAAAAGACTGGGGACGTTTTTTAGGGAAATCTTGATTGCAATGGTGACTCTAAGTTAAGTAAGTTCTCCTGTCGTTGCAAATGGAGAAAATGGCCCATATGTGTGTTTAGAGATGAAGAATTAGTTCAAGACCCAGTTGTTTTCGAGGCTTTCAATTTATTATTTCTACCTTTCAAAGAAAACGTAAAATTTGGGATAATAACATTTAGGTGTTAAGCCTCACTTCCTTGTAGATTGTCATGATTAGTAGGAAGCGTAAATAGGAAGGAAAATATGTGCAATATCATTTCATGGTCGGTGTAGGCCATTGCAGGCATTGTCTTGATTGACATCCTACTTGCACCCACAAGCAGTAGTGATGCCTTTATCAGCATCCTTATTGCTTGTGGATGGCTTGTTTTCGAAAGTGTCTAAGGTAGCACAGAAGTCTGTGTAGTAAAACAAGTAAACCAAAAGGCATGGTTTTCATACCTCTCCTGGGCAAAATGTCACTACAGTCAAATAAAGTATGTTTTGGAAAAATCTGAAAGGGAGTTGTCATCCTTCAGTGTGGCCAAAGCAGACTTGGGATTTCCCAAACCACTGTATGTATCTGGTTTGGCCAGAAATCTTCTTTAGGGCACTAGATTTGTGGGGTCTCAGCACAGTCACAGTCTTCTAGTGAAACAGGAGAAAAGAAGTTGCTCAAATTACCCTGCAAAGACCAGGAAATTAATTGCATCTTTTACTCAGCCTCCTTTGAGTCTTGGATTTCCTAATCCAATTGAAATTTTTTATGATGGGTACTGCATGCAGTGTACAAAAATTATGGTTATAAGGCAGAGCTGTATATTTTACATGATAATGTTCAAAACCATTCTCAGTTGGTAATATCAATATTTTCAAGCCCAGATATTGTTAAACTTAAATTCAGGCCCACTAGAATGGAGTCTTAAGAATTATAGACTTTAGAGGAGAAGCCCCTCAAAATGCCTCTTGGTCTCTGGTTTTCATGTCCACTGGGCTTCTGCTTGAAGTACTCTCCCTACCCCTCCAGTAACTGGGAAAGCTTACCCGCATATGGTTTAAACAAGGGCAAGTAAAAATTGAGTGATGGAGGAAAATGCACTTGGCATTTCAGAAAATTAATTGCTTGAAGTCAACTAGAAGGTAAGGAAGAGGAAGAAAGTGTGATGGGCTCTTAGGAAAGACCGTGGCTGACTTCAGTGACTACTCTTCAAGCATCTGCTCTAATCATATTTTTAGTACCTCTTATCAAACACGTTTATGTGTGTGTCCACCATTAGGGCTGGAAACAGCTACAAAATCCCAGAAGCATTTTGCTGAACTAAATCATGACAGTGGTTATCTACACAGACATACTCTTTATAGAAGTATCTGTAGATATATATACTTTATATACATAGAAAGATATGTTTAAATAATGCTATGCTTAAGAAAGATGGCATAGATTATGTTAGAACAGCCTTTTAGGCAGACTTCTCTAATGACATGTTTGAATAGCTGTGGGGCTTATCAAGAAGCTTCTTACCTCAAGAGCTCAAGCTTGCAAGTAGGCAGTTTAGCTGCAGAGCAAGCACAAGAAATGAATAGCAAATTAAACATGTCATATATGGCAGATCTAACACACTTCAGAGATGGCATTTCTCTAGGTGCCACCACACTCCTGGCTCCTGTTGCTTAGTCTGTGGCTTACTATGGTGCTTTCAGTGATGTGTCTCCCAGTACACTTGGCTAAATGGGATTTGGTTTTAATAGCATACATGAATGTATGTGACACATGCAGGACGAAGATCACCAGCTGTTCAACAGGTAGAAGAGAACAGGAATATATTCAGGGACAGACTGTAGAACTGGAACAAAACAGGTAAAAATTGCTGGGGTCAAACACAAGTCTCCAATTGCCTACACATGATGAGAAGCCATTTGACAGACTGAGAGGTGTGCTAGGAGCAGGCTATGGCCCTTAATGCTGTCTCTGACTCTTCACTTGTGGTCTGCTGAGCATGTCTGCTCTGTGCTGAAGCAATCAGCTTTGCCCTGTGATAACCTGTTTGGTAGACTACCTCCCAGTCATTCTCACAGGAGCAAGAGGTTGGAGGTCTACCAGCAATTCCAGTGAACTACTCTGACCTTTGACTGTTGGTGATGAGGAGTCAAAGTTCCTGGCTGGCAGGAAGTATAAGTGTTTAAAAATTGAAGTTCATTTGTAATTGAACTGAAAAATGAAAATCTCAGCATCTTAGGGGAAACTTTGATTATTTCCCTAGAAATTGTCCTATTAGATTTAATGTTAAATGTAATAGTCATATTAGCTGCAAAGGGTCAATGTAAATATTTCCTGTAGCATTGACTTTATGATATGATTGCAATGGAATGGTTGGACTATTTTCCCCATTACAGTTTTATTGTAATTGACGTGTTTCCCTAAACATTTTGGTTTGAAGAAAATGGCATTGATCTTTGTAAAGAAAAACTGGTTTAGCCAGTGCTTTTCCAGGGAGCTGTGACATATAGGGTGGAAATAAGGCTGACCTTGTCTCTTCCAACACCCTGCAAACAGCTCTTCTATTGGGTTGCTCTTCTAGAGTAGAATCTTTGATAACGCTGGGGATGTGTACTCTGTGGGTGGTTGGGTTGAATCGAGTTGTGCCATGGAAGGAATCTGGGACTGCTTAGGAGGAGAAAGGAAAGTGTTTTCACTAAGGACAGAAGAACAGAAAGAGGAGATGATAGAGCCAGCTCCACACAGACATACATGTTGGTTTTCTGTTGGGTTTTTTTTTGCCTAATCAATGGGAGTGAGGCCCTGGAGACCTGTAGGGATCCATCCCTCAGTGTGTTGCAGTCTTGCAGGGCTGTGTCGGGGCTAGCCCAGGCAGGCTGGGATGGGGTTGTAAACCCTGCTGGAAACCCATTTCAGACACTGTTTCAGAATTGCCCAAGCGCCAGCTTGTCTTTAGCTCAGGCTGCTGGGTCCAAATTGTTCAGATGGGGTGGATTGGTCCTCCCTTAGCAATCACTGTAGCAACTTTGCAGCCAGGGCTCTGTGCTGGGGCTTGATGGGGTCTCACAGGTACCCCAGCGCCCTCTTCCACCTGCTCGCCTCTCCCCTGTCCAACTCAGGGTTGCTGTCCCTGCATATCTCTGGCTGTTGACATGCTACCATAGATGCAGGCTTACTTGTCTTTGAGTCTTGCCTACCTCCCAAGCAGCCTCTGGGCTGGCTCACATCTGTGCTTATCCTATCAAGGATAAGCTCTCTGTGCTGAAGCAGGCACTGTAGAATGAAGTACAGGCAAAGCTGATTTGTACGTTTATGGCGAGTGTAATAATTTTCCACTTCTGCAAAGAGGCAAAGCCTTTCGTACTACTTTTGCTGCATGTGTGTGGTGGAATAAGCATCTGTTGGGCAGTTCTGATTTGCAAGTGGGGGCAATTACCCATGGCACAGGTGTGTTATCCTCTGAAAAATTTTATGTTTTTCAAATGTGGACATGTCTGCAAATAATTTGAGGCACTGCTATTTTATAGCCTTACACCCTATGGAGGATAATCACTGAGCTTTTTTCTTCACCTTACTGTATCTTTGTTTTATTCACCAGAGGAAAACTCCCACTTATGTCCCTCCCATTTGCCACATAAAAACTCTTTGAAGTGGAAATACAAGTCACAATAAGTTTATTGTTAAAGTAAATTACCACTGAATGAGAACACAGTGTATGTTTATAAGCCAGTAGGTGTTGGAGAATGAGCCATTAAACACCAGTAGTTTGGCTCCTGTCTTTGTGGTTCACTTGCTTGTGTGAGGGTTTGATAAGAATCACTGGGAGAATGCACTGACCATCTCCTGCAAACAAAACACTTTCTTTTGACCTTTCTGTCTGCAAAATACAGAACCTTTAGGGATCTGTTTCATTTCATTGCAGGCTGCATCTGCAGATGATTGGAAACATACCTACAAGTCCCAGGATGCTCAGATCTGAAGTCTTGGAAGTTCAGTTCTACATCAGACCCTTTGAAGTTCATTCGCATCTCTGCAAATGACTGATGGAAATGACTGAGCATCTGAAACTTGTTAAGAACCTAATCCAAAGACTCCCATTTAGCTTAGTGGCTTTTGGATTTAGGCCATTGCAGTGGGCTCTCCCGAAAGAAGGGACATTCATTTTCCATTTCAATTTTGCTCCATTTGTGATTTTTAGGAATTGGAAATGGTCAGACAAAATCTAATGAAATTTTAATTTTGTACATTCATTAGCTGTAGATGAAGTGATGCCTAAACCAAGGCAAGAATAACAAGAAATTTGAGGGCTTCAAAATTCCAGAGGAAGTTAAGACTCTTGAAATTTGGACTGATTCCAGGGATTGTTTGGTACCTGGCCATTTTCTGGGTCCTGAGTCTCATCCTGTTCTTGAATATGGTAATGAGCTTGCCTTAAGGGAGACAGAGGGAGCATGGAATGCAGTTGCTAACTCCACACTTTCTGGCCCAGGCTCCCCTTGATTTCGGGTGGCTTTAGACTGTGCTGTTGGTGCAGAGCACTCAGCAGAACTCTGGATATCGGAAATATCTTCTTACCACAGGGCATTCCGAGATCACTCAACTTCCCCATAATCTCTGGTGTGGACTTCAACGAATTCTCACTGTCTGCTATACCTGGCTCAGGAGTGAGCAGTGCTTGGGGGAAGCTGACCTGGCTTAGTGTTCTGGAATGCAAAAAGCAATGCAGGATTGGGTGAGCACAGAGGCATCTTAAAATGGCCTTGTGAGAGCATCTGCAGTGACAGCTTAGGAAAAAACTGTCAACTTTACCACCTCTTTCCATGGGTTGTTTAAAGCTGACAAGTAAAAACTGCAGAGTTTGTCTTTTCTACTCGTTTAGTCTTTCTGAACTCTCTGTGTGTGCAGGCTCTCTTGGTGTGGCTATTACATACAGGATGAAAGAAATCTGGCTTTGCTCAGCAGACCTCTGGTTGGTGTGAAAGAACAGCTTTCTAATTTTTAACAGTTTTCCCTGAGGTGGTACATTGGAGATGATGTGAACGTGGAGTCCTCTTAAAATAATACTGTAAATTTGCTTGTCAAAATAGAAGAATACATGAATCTGACTGGAGAAAAAATAAAATCCATCACACTATTTATGTCTGCAGAAAACAAACCTTCTGAAGTGAAATATTGAGTTACTGGGGTCAGTGATGAAGCTAACACCTAGCGATAATGCATGTTAACTTCCCTCGGGCTAGGAAAGCATCAGCCCACTTGGTGTGTTGGTTCCTTGCATGATCCCATACCCTGGCACTGGGGACACTGTAGAGCCCCCAAGCTCAGGGTCTGGGACTCAAGACTGAATGGTATGAGCCGATTTTCCTTGGGCTTTGACAGCTCCTCCGGGCTGCAGTAGCCCATGGCAACTGGCAGACATTGCTGCAGCCCTCAGGTTGCTCTAGTTAGCGCAGGGAGATCTACGAGTGAAATATTTCATGCTCTAGGAACTGAAGTGCTAAATGCAATCCACTTGGGAACACAAGGCCAAGTAAAGCATTAACACCGGAGTTAAGACAAGCCAATTCAGGAATAACTAATATTGTTGACTTTGCTTGCACAAAATGTCACTTTCTTTGAGCTTTTTTTTTTTTTTCTCCTCCAAAGCAGGTTTAAGGGCAAACACAAATATTAGTCATCTTTCTCCTATTAATTATTGTTAAAGGTTTAAGGGATCATAGACTTTGAAGTTAATGCCCCATTCAATGTGGGAAAAGGCAAAACTGTGCATCCCCAGTGGTGTTGTTCTTTCTGGCTGGCTGGTTGATCACAGACCAACTGTCCTGCCTTGCAACATCAGCAGCATGTTATTTTACTTGGAGGCAGTAGTAGTGAGAAGAGGCAGATTTCAGATGAAAGAGTGAGTGAGCATGCCTGCATGTGTGCATCACATGTACGTATGTGTGCTCCTGAGCATGGAGACATGAAAGAATGCAACAGCAGACCTGCTTCTACATCCTGGTTGTGGCAGGCCTGCTGTTTTCCCCCTGTGCAAGAGTTTCTTATCCTGTACAATGATCTCTTTCATGTCTGATATAGAAAAGAATTTCTGAAATCCTGGATTAACTTTGGAATAAAAGTGTTGGTTTTTCCACACATGGGTGGCTTCTATGGCCTGCTCTACTCTTAAAGTGACTCTCCAAATGGCATAGTAGGGCTCCTGGATTCACAGTTCTCAGTTGTAGGTCGGATTTCTTTGCTTTACTAAAGTGAAGATGGGTTTGGTAACCCTCTGCACTCTGTCTTAGATCAAGATGAGTTGGGTTCTTCCTCTCTCAGGAATTTCTTCTATTAGTTGTGTGACTGCCTTTCATCAGCCCTACACAGGTATAGCAGAAGATGAAGTTTGGACTTGTATTTAGAGTAATTACAACAGATCTATCTAGGGAAAAAGAACCCAGCCTTGCTCATGAGATTTTAGGAAGATGTGAAGAGTGGAACAGTTTACAAAAACTGAATATGTTTGTTACACAACATTGAATGCAGTATTGAATATAAAGTTATTGAAAGACAAACAACCTATCTAAAAGACTGGATTAATCAAGTTCATTATAGCATTTCAAAAGTCATTTTGGAGCAATCAAAGCCAGTAATTAATTTGGATCAAATTGGATGAATAGTTTTGGCTACAGGAGTTGAGATAATTAGCATTGTATCCATATAGCTATACCTGTATCAAGAAACCCTTTCTTCATAAGAAAAGCTTAAAACGCGCTACCGATAAACCTTTGTTCATGAACAACAGACCTTCTGAAGAGCCCTCCTGCTTATTGCCAAGTTTAATTTATAATATTTCTGCTCAGCCACTGAACCCCAAACCCTACTGTTTACAGAGCTCTATTTGTAGATTACTGCTTAGAGGTGGGATTTGCACCCACATTGCCTGCCTGCCAGAAGTACCACTTTCCAGGGCATTTTACGATGTTTAGTGTTCCACCTGACCTATGCTTGTTTCAGTATGACAAGAAGGAAATGGAGGGGACTGATTCTGTAGCCTGCTCCTACTTCCCTGATGCATATCCATCTTTTTATTGAAAACAGATTAAAAGAAGTGTGGTGCAGCACCACAAATCCTGTTTTGTGCAGTAACATTTCTAAGAATGAAACAGCATTTCTTTCTGAACTCATCTGCCTCTTCTGTGACAGTGGTAGGCTTGGAAATGACTGCTGATTACGACAGGTGAAAATCATGAATACAGAGACACCAGGAGGAAAATTGCATTGCAATCTGTTATTCATCGTGGAAAGCAGAAGGGAGGTGACACTGTGCCAGCGCATCTTCTGTACACACTGTTTAAGGGCGAAGGGGGAGCTGGACTCTCCTAGGGATCAACACTGAGGTTTAGCACATTTCAGAAATCAGCTCTTTAAGCAAAGAAGAGAATATCCTGGAGGCAGCACCAGCTCCACAGCAGGGGTGGGGGCAGCAGGAGACCTTCACATGGCAGTCAGCGGGTTGAGGCAACACTGGAGAGAACCACTTGGCAACGGGCAGGTGGACAGGACAGCAGGAGTGCGGCACCATTTGCTCCACGACTTGGCATTAATGAGACACCTATTGGAATTCTGCACACTTTTTAAAGACCTTCTGTGCGGAAAATTGTTACGTTTACCGTAATCCTTTGCAAGTGAAAAACCAAACTGGAATCTTACCCACTGTACTTATCTGCAGGCTTCCTAGGAGGCTTTTGGAGCTGTGCAAGTCATGTTGCTTTCTGGATGGAGATGCTGAGAGGAAGACAGCTATTGCGAGTAGTGCACAAACTGGAGAGTCTTGCACACAAAGGGGGTAGTGTTCAGCATGAAGGACTGTTATTTGAGTTGACAGTCAGGGTTGGGTTTTTCCAAGTGGTTTTTCTCTGTATGTGTATGCTTTGAAGAGCACACTTGCTGCATGTGCAGAAGAGGGCTAATGTGCCCTGGACGGGATAACACCTTTTAGGAATATGACTCCCAAGACTAGGGCTGCATTTTTAAGGAGTTTAAATGTCCAGCATGCTGAGCTCTTCCTAAAAGACTGGCTGTAGGACTAACAGTGAAAGGGTGGACTATGAGTCATCCAGGCTGAGTTTAAAAGTGCTTTTTCTTAGACCAGTTTAAAAGCTCTTGGCTTCCTCAGGGGCATGCAGTATATGGAAGGAGGCTGTGTTAATGGTAAAAGCAGCTCACAGAGCTCTCTGGCTTATGAAGGTGGACACTGGGGAAGAGAAGGTGCCTTTTTCATTTCATGATTCAATTTCAAGACCTTCACTTCCTGAATGTTTTGAAGCAAATCATTGTTCTGCCCCAGTCCTTTGCCTGCACTATCATTTCATGGACACAGCACTGATCTCTGTTACACCCGTTGGTTCCAATTTGAAACTCTGGCTAAGCAGCTGGAGAATTCAACTGTGACAGAACTAGGAGCTCCCTGCTGACTTATGTGGGCTTTGCCGGTTCACAGCATCACAGGAAGCAGCTCTGCAGCCTCAGCACCTGTCTCTTTGACCTACCTGGGGAGAAGGATGGGGAACAGGGAGGAAAAACAAAAAAGCAGAAAGACTGTTCTCTTGCTGGGGATGCCCTACCACTTACTGTGGCTGGGAACAAGCACAGCATCCTCTGTAGTACCAGAGCCAGGAGGCAGCAAGAGAAATGTATAATCTTGTGCCTGGTGTGGTAGGGGGAGGGGGAAATGTCTTTTAAAGTGTAATAACACCTAGGTTTTATAATCCTGCCCAGCTAAGGCTTGACAATTCTTCTGATAGCCCAAATACTATAAATTTAGTTGAAGATAACAGAACAGATGGGAAAAACATATGGTTTGTAGGTAGTGTGTGGTGGTTGATATTTGTGGTACATTAGGGGAATTTATTTTATTCTCTCTTTTTCCCTGTATAACTTTTTTTATACTTTCTCGAGTTTTTTGTGCCTTTAGGTGATCTTAGAGCTTGGCAAATATCTAATAACTTGGCTTTGTTCAACCAAATAATCTGTTGCTTTGTAAATCTCCTTTAGAGTTTGTTGTCTGTGTATGTTATCTTCAAGCTCCAGTTTGAGCCAGTAGAAGCTGGATCACTTAGAGCCCAACCACTTATTTCATCTGTCCCATTAATATCTGTGGAGAACTTGAATGGCCAAGTGATTACTGAGACTTCACTCATTTGTTTTGCCAGTCTTCACTATGTGCATTGGGCACTAAGAGTAGCAGCACATACAGGAGTACGCCATGGATGAAGAGCTTGTGCCTGTATGCACAGGCTGGGAGCAGCATGGGACCAGTTGGGCAGAGGCCACCTTCCCACCAGTGCTGACCTTACCCTGCTTGCTACTCCTCACCTTTGTTGTCTGTGGGGGAATGGGAGGGTACCTCCAGCAGTGTGTGCTGCTGCCAGCAGGATGGGCTGCTTCCCTTTTGGTTTGGTTTAGAGAACGCTTCTCTGTCCTGCAGAGGGGGTCGCTGGAAAAGCGCCAGAATTTTAACCCCCTGATTTACCTGCCAATCTCCTCCCCAACAAATTTGTGTGTTATAGCAGAGCTCGATACAATGTTCAGCTTTTTATATGATGCTAAAGCTAGGCATGGCAGACTGGGTTTAAAGCAAGAATATACAAATGCTTCAAGTATTTGCTTATGGTTACCTGAGAATAGCTACGTAAGAATATGAGTTGTGATTACAGCACAAATTGACATTTAAGGGAAAGCAACATTAGACAATTAAACAGGAGGCAATATTTGTCCATAATCTTAAGACACTTGGGAAGAACTTTCTTTTCCCTGGGAAAGGATATTTGGCAGCGGGTCTTTCCATGCGTCCATGGTTTGAAGGGAAGGAGTACATCTTTGCCATATTAAATGGACAGGGTAAAGTACAGCTTTGATAAGGGATGAGATCAGGCTTAAACCAAACTCAGCCTCAGCTGTCAGATTCTTCTGTCCCTGAGTACTTTGTAAGTGCCATGAGTTCAGAGATAGGCTGCTGACTGTCCCAGCTGTGGTCCACCTTCTGTCTTGAATGTATTCTCATGGTGCAGGGATGTTGTACCTGGACCAGACTTCCTGAATAAGATTTTGTTTGTTATCCACTGATCTACCTTGGTTCATCAGCTGCATACCGACTTTTCAGCATGCTCAGAAACTGCCTGCATCTGTTTGTACTCCTCATATTCAGTAATAAAATTACATACAGCAATATTCTCAGCGTATCAGTGACTCAATGAGTACCATTTTGATGAATTTATCCAAAAACTATTTGTAGGTTTTTGACGTCAGCTTGAACTAAGGCTCTTTCATATTATCTCAAGCTCCCCAATGTAGCCTGGTGGTACCTGTTCTGTCATTAAAGACGTGGAGCATGTGAATACCCTGATGAAATGATGGTGCAAGTATTTTCTGTTTTGTAAACACTGTATGTTGCCCTGTGAGGTAGATGTCATGAAGTGAATGGCACCAAGCTTATCCTGATGAGAAAGCCAAACGTGCATGGGGAAACAGATGCAGGAACAGAGAGTTCAGGTCAATTTAGCTGAGACAGGATTGGGTTAATGTCCATGTTGTTGAAAGCAGAATACTGAATAGATGTATTGTTATATTTTGTATATTTATGTTTTTAAAAAATGAAGCAGAAGTTCACTACTTTGGTTGTGTCTGGAAAGATGTGCTGCAAATTAGTGGAAACCAAGGATATGGTCCTGGAAAGTATTTGGCATACCTATAATCTGTGTGTGCTTAATGCAAAGATCTGATCCAGCCAACGGATCGGTTCTGGGCTCCTATTGACAAGGGTGGGTTTCAGATTTGGCTTGTGGAATTAACTGGGACAAGGTCAATGATACGGATTTGTGTTTCAGGAGCAGTGGTCAGGTTCCAGCTGACAGAAGGTCACTGTGAGTTGTCACTGAAAGCACAGCTCAAGGGCTAAGGGGCAGTGTAGGAGAAGGATTATCTTTGCAATGCAATTTGGGACTAGCAGACTTTTAAGACTATTACAATATGCACATGCTGATCAATGAAGATCCTTAACTCTGGCATCTCCCCCTTGAGGCCGGATTTTAAAATTACAGAACTCTAAGAAACGAAAGGAATTGTTCAGATCAACATTGAAGACCCAAAGCTGCAGTTTGTAGTGGAAGGACTTGTGTCTCCCATGTTAGCTGGGTACATTATACCTGCCTGGGTAGCCCGGGAAATAAGGGAGCAAAGTGTGAAGAGGGGAGTTTTTCATTAGTGTCTGTTGATACCAACATGAGCAGAAATGGGGTCCAGAACTTTGATAGGTGAAAGCTAAATAACAGGGCAGATAGTAGTGAAGTATGTCTGTTGTGCTGTGCTGCTTAGCCCATCTCTGAAGGCCCACAGAGAGGTGGTGTAGTTGGGGACAGGACGGCTGCACCTGGGAGCTCTATAAATTTCTCTTGGGTTTTTTTACTTGATTGGAGAACACTTCTGCTTCAACTCACAGCCTTTGAAAAATCAGAATGTATTTACAAAGTGACTTTTCACACCTCAGATACATTCTTTGGAAGAGAACACTGTATGCGTCAGATGTTTTAAGGGAATTGTTACTGGGTTTCTTATGGTATTTTTTGTGTATATATTCTATCTCAGAAATGTTTCTTTTGGAAGGATGTGCAATGTATAACTATTCCCTTGGTCTTTAAGTGAAGTGTTTTTTCAGCTGTAATTGTGTCTTTTATTCTTAAACTTACCCTTATAATTAAAAGGATACCATAAGCTTTTGCATTCCTAAGTACTGACCCGTTTCATGTGATTGGTTGTGCTTGATGTCTTTTCTCCATTTTTGTCTCTTTCCTGAGTTCCTAACTCACAGGTGGCCAAAATTATTTGTTTGCAACTAGTAGCTTTTCCACCCACTTGCCACACCTAGTTAGAGGTTCAGTAATTCAGCACTTTAAAATTAGCCAGAGCCTGATTCTGCTTTGGCTTATACTGACTCTGTATGGCTGTAGCTCCAACAGGGAGAAGGGAATCAGTCTCAGTCTATAAACATTATTCCTCTGAAACATTTGGCAGTGATGTATTTTAACCTTGTTGCAGACATTTCCTTTGCAGGATTGTGCAAAATGTATTTTACATCTGATAAGGCATTTAATGAATCCTTGATTCCCTCAAAGTTTCAATAAATGCATCTTGCTGAAAACTTTATACCCTTGGCAAGGGAACAGGATAGCGAAAAGCTGCTGACTTTAAAGGCCCAAGGCTGGAATCGCCATTGCTCTGCATTTGTTTGAAGGAGAGTTGTTGCCTGCAGTGGAGCAAGCAGGCAGTGAATGCTATCCTGATCCTGGAGCGACTTCCATCTGCTTTGCACTGGTATAAATGACTGCATGTAGCCTGTGGAGCTGGGTTTGGCATACCTTTCTGGGTGCCAGAGAAAATCACAAGTAAGTAGAGACACATTGGCATCAAATGGTACAAAGAGGAAACAGAATTAATGCTCATTGGCATTGCTGCTGAAAAACAATGAAACATCGGTAACAAAAACTATAATGAAAGAGGCTTTAGCAATAGCTAAATAGCTTCATAGACGGCTATGGATCCCAGAGCCCTTGATTCTGGAGAGTGTTTTGTAGCAAAGGTACTCAGGATCGCAGCTGTCCCTGGTGCTCCTGATGTGCCTTGACTGGTTCCAAACTCTCCTTGAAATCTTTCATGAAGCTGCCACCTCACAGAGCTGAAGACTTGCAGGCCAGTTTGCTTATTCTTTTTCTTGGATGTGGTGACTGTGATTAGCTATTAAAAGGGACTCCATTGTAAGAGAAATGTGAGCTAGTGAATGGAAGGAAAATGTTGACTTTCAAATCCATAGTACTTATAATCTGTTCAAGACCAAAAATGTCATTTATTACTAAAGACTTGTATTTTTGCTGTGCTTTGTATTGTTGCAAAGACAGTCTAATTATGTCTCTGGATTTATTTACACTGCTTGTACATGGGCCTCTCTTTTCCCCTGCCCTTTAAAAAAGGAAGAGCCCAGGAGAATCTGGTAGCAGAGTGAGGCTGCCTTCATCTGCAGGGAGGTAGCACACAGGCAGCCTGTGCTCCTCCCATACATGTATTGCCCTGCCAGCAACATCATTCATTCATAGAAGGAGCATGTGCCTGGCCCAAGGTGAGGATGTGCCTTATTCGCTGGCAAACCAGTTCCAGCTTCATTTTAGCCCATAATGTATTTTCCTCCCAATGTTTTCCTCTTCTCCTAAATTCACCCTATAGCTTGAATTTATGCAACAGAAAGGGAAGAGGAAAAAGGCATCCAAGAAAGGGAAGAGAAAGCAGAAGCTTATAGAGGTGTAAGAGATGGGGTGTTGGTGGCTGATAATCCAGGTAATTGGAAATGAGATGGACAAAGCAAATTGTACAAATAGGTTTTCATCTGCCTGATGCAGAATTTATGGCATTTAAGTTAATGTTTGGTGCAGTATCCCCAGTCTGCCTGGGGTATAGAGTAAACCCAGTAAGGCCGTCCTTGCGTTCTTGTAGTATCAGCACAGGGACAGTATTTCCCCTGCTGCCTGCTGCTGGATTTCTGTATAAGGGTGAATCTAAACACGGAGTTTCTGTCCACCAGAAGTAAAATGAAGGCATAATAAATAAGTCATTAAAATACGTCTTCAGCAGGAAGTAAACCAGCCACTTTGTCTATGTACGCCCAAAGCACTCTTGTAAAATAGAAGCGGCAGCTCTTCTCCCAGCCCCTTCCTGGTGTAAATGTGACAGTGGGTGTGATCTGCACTGAGCATTTCTGCTCACCTAGAGCACTAGAAGAGTTAAAGCAAAGAGCCAAATACTCTTAAAAGTGAAGAGGCAGCAGGAACATGGCATCTGGTTTGAGAAAGGAGGAAGCATGAGTAAATATTTGAGGGGAACAACCATTTCAGTCTTTTCATTCAGGGGCTCAGTCTATTGGGTTTTGCTGAAGCCAGAAGGATGAAGCCTCATGATTGTCATTAGGACTAGGTACACACAGTTCAGTGGATTTTGTACTTTTGCGGCTGCTCTGTGATAATGTAAGAGAAAAAAAAAAATCCTTTATAGTCACTGATTATCAGGTTACATTTTATTAGAGATATAAATGCCAGCAATTTAAATGACTGTATTAGGTTGTCCTTGAAAAAACAGGATTTGTACTGAAAGGACAGTGAAAGGAATTCTTTTATGAAGCAATAATGCCATATTAGTTGAAATAAGCATTGCATATTCAAAAACTTTTAGTCAGTCAATGCTTTTTAGCAAAGTATATGTGCAATGGTTATCTTCCTTCTTTATGGACAAAAATATTTTATTGCCAGCTATTATGAAGTCCACAATCTCTAGGCAGAGATTATAATGGACTAGATACAGGGCACTATCAATATCTTAGTTAACATTTCAATTCTGTTAGCTTACTACACTGATAGTGTTCATTGTGGACTGAATGACAATCAAAAGAGTACCACAAGAACAACTGAATATTTACCTGCGTGAAGTATTATTCCACAGAGCCATATATCACACTGATATCTGAAAGCATTATTCCTCATATTGTAGCTAGGTACTGCCACTTCACTGTGCGAATGATTGCAAAGCTAGAAGGTTATAGGAGGACGCTTGTGTGAAGCTGTGTTGAGCGCCGGCTGTAGTGGCTTGTCTGTATTTGGTTGTCTTCCAGATCTCTGGGGTTGGGCTCCACCTGTGCCAAAGAAGTGTGTCGTCTAGTGGTTCCCATCCTTTCTGGAGCCAAGCCTCATGTTCGAACCCTGGCAGTGTCCCATGCTTCCTTGGATTGAGCTCCAACTGGATCAGGGCTTGGAGTCCTGGTTTGCTGCTTGCGCATGTATGTGTGCACCTGCTTTTTGATGTGAAGTGTTAGCAAGTACAGTTTGGTGTGTTAATGCAAAATCTGTCAGAGCAGGTTGCCCACCTGAAGTCAGTTTCTTAAATGTGTGGCAACCACATTTCTGCTGTGATTTCTGTGATTCTGGAAACCCTGATGCAGTTTAGAAGGAAGAGGTTGTGCTGTTTCCAGCTCTTCCCTTCCTTCTGGACTGGTAACTGGACTGTTTTGTAAACTGCATCCTCTGTACCCTGGCTCCATTGATGAATGTATGGGGTGTACATTTGAATAGCCTGGGGCTTCTGTGCTCTTACCATTGTCCTCAGGGGTCGAAACCTCTGTCCCTCAGATCCCTGTGCAGTGAGAAAGATCAACCTTGTGAGTAGCTGCAGCACGAAGTGCTAGTTGAAGGCCTTCCTTTGGAAGCGAGGTTCAACTCTGTTTTCTGGGTGGTGCTGACTGGGGAGCTGTGACATGTAGCTGGGCTTCTAGGAGAAAAATCAATTCTAAGGTTCCATTTTTACCCTAGTGTCCAAAAGGACTGTGGAAGATATTGCCATGCAAATCATGAATATTTGGATTTCCTTCACACTTGCTTTATTAGCATTTTTTACTTTGCCAGATTCTGGCTTGAGTTGGAACCATGCTGCAGAAAGGCAAATTACGTTGTGTTTGCTTTAGCCCAAAAGCCTACACAAAGCACTGGAGCTCTCCAAACCCACATCAAAGGTGAATGCACCCTCTGCTGCTCCAGACACATCTGTCAAAAAGGATAAGCATTTGCTGCTGCTTGGAAAGATACTTAACCTGCCTGTTAATGTAGCAAATTACTTCTGCCCCTCTTGGCTTGGAAAAGACACTTGAAAATTAACCTATGTAGTCTGGGCAAGATGCAGAGCAAACTCAGGTGGCAAACAGCTCCACAGAGAATATCCATGCAAAAGGATGTAAGAGAGGCAATAAATGTTTTGAAGTTTTTCATTTGGTGGCAGCATCTTCAGATCTGCAATAACAGAGGATCCCCTCAACAGAACTTGCCCTGCTGTTGCTTACTGTACCTGTGTAGGAAAAAACTGTGGAGGCCTTCCAAGTACTGCACAAAGCAAGAACTTGTTTTGCCTAAAATCTGTCCCACTCAATTACTGTCAGGCTGAGAACATGACTTTGCTCAGTTTGTACAGCTAGCCTCGGGCTCCTGTAAATTACTTTGATCTACATGGATCCCTGAGGATCTCTTAACTTGTGAGTTGGGCTGCACAGCCTGTTCCATGAAATGGGAAATTGTGTCTTACTGACGGGGGTCTCTCTGCCCCTTCTGATAGCAGCAGCCTGTTTCACACTTGTAATCATAGGACCTAGTGCTTCTCTGAAAGGTGCCTTTCCAATGGGGTAACTACAATTAACGATGCACTGTAAATGCCATAGATGAAGCCACATTATCTATTTAAATTAAAAATTCATATTATTACTTCATAAATACCTGTTTTCTTTCTGCAGTCATCACCCCAGTTGAGGGCTATGGCATTTCCTGTGAATGCTGACCAGTTGGGATTAGCAGCCATTCTTTGCACCAGAGGTTATCATCTCTTGGCAAAGTTCTTATTTTTTCCCAAGGAAATTTCCTGTCTTTAGGTCTGCATTGCTTAAATGATACTACTGCCTTAAAGGTCAGCTGGCATACAGGGATGCTCTTCTGGCTTATGCAGTTTTGTCTGTGAGCAGGGTGGGAATTGATCTGTCAGTTCTGTTTCTCATAGAAAATATACTTTTTACAACGTAGGTTTGCTTTTGTTTGGGGGACACTGACTTTGGGGATTTGGGGTTTAAAGGCTGTTGGGGTTTGTTGCTTGTTTGGTTTATAGTTTTTATAGTTAGTTTCAAGCTTAGAGCTGAAAGCTTACATTTGTCTTCTGTGTGGGAAACACCAGCTATTTTGATGCTTCCTTGCCTCACGGTTTTGCAATGGGAAAATATTATGTTGTTAAAACATGGGTGGGGAAAGGGGAGATTAGCAAAACCCAGTGTTTTCTACTGAGAAATGGTCAGGTTTTCTGCAGCTGAAATGTGTATTTTCTATGGTTGGACCATTTGTCCTAAAGGAACTGAAATGTTTTTCTTTGAGGGAGTGTGAAATTCCCTTAGGTCCAAGTGAGCTCTTGGTGCCTCCGGGGACTTAAGGTGTGCCATCTGTATGTCCAGGGCCAGTGCTCACTCTGGGATTGCCCTGCACACACAAACAGCTTCCTTCACCAGTGGCCTTCCTCTGCTGATAATATGTTATGGGGTGTTGGGGGAAACTCAGGTGAACCAAGTAGGAAAATGAGGCTTTTTGGCCCCTGGAGCTGCTCATAGCTTGAACTGCTTTACAATGAAACATTTTTGCTTTTCTCAGCAGAATCATTTTGATGCCAGTTATTCCACAGGTGTTTTCTGTAGGCCAACTTGTAGAATAAAAGTGATTTTTGTTTGCCAGTGTAGCAAAATAAATGTTGAATACTGGCATTTCGCTCAGGCTCCAAACTGTGCTTTTCAGCTAAGAGAAGAGTCCAGGTTTAGATGATGGAGTATTTGTGGTTTAGCTTCCTAGTTTGACTATTGAGGATTTACAGTACTGTAAATCTAGACTAACATTATGTAAATCCATAGTAATGTAACTATATTTATTTCCCTCCATGGAACTGTCTAGGTTTACACTAGTGAGAATAAGAACAGTATTTGGCCCTTTAATATCTATCTCCAGATAATAAAAGTCATATGAGGGTTTCACTAAATATTTGGCAAATCTACTAAAACAAGCCCAACAAACTACGCAGGACGTAGATTAATTTCCTCCACCAGCATCTGGGTTCAGCATTATAATTAGCAGCAGATCCAGTGATATGCCAAACAAAGATGTCTATGTCAAATAGCTATTTCTTAGAAAGGAGGGGGGAGGAAGAGAGAGAGAAGAAAGAGGGGGGCTTAAATTAGTTGAATACCATGAAATCAGTCCACATTGCTAGCCTGGGTGATAAGCAGTAACCGCCAGAGGTGTTTACAGATGGCAGCTAGCACAATTTTCAGTTACATTATTCAGCTCAGTTCATGACTGTATAGTCATTGCAGGGGCACAGGGGACTGCCTTTACCTTCTTACCTCTCCTAATGGCTGCTTTTCCCACTTGAAACTTCTTTTGATCTCCTGACATGTGAATCACACTCGTTCACTGGGGCTCACTTAGGCTTTGGCTTTAAATCAACTCTGCATGTTAAGTGCACCTCATACAACTGACAGGCAATGCTTAGAAAAGTTGGCATGGAAGCTTCCTCAAACAACAGCCAAAGCAGGCATACCCACAGCCCAGTGAAGTCTCTGCATACCCTCAACTGCCACAGCGGGGCTGTGCGTGTGAGGAGGACAAAGACACTGTGGGTATTTTGTAATGTGGAGATCCCAGACTCTGCCAGGAGCCTGGGAAAGGGGGAAATTAATTAATCAGACCTCTGAAGAAGTTTGAGTTGAGCTCTGCTGCTCAGAACAGATACAGATCTATGTGTGGGCTTGATAGAGGAAACTCATATCTTGCTGAGATTAGGCAGTCACTCTGTGACAAAAACAGAGCTGCAAAGAGTTAATTTAATTCTATGAATTTCTGGAAACAGTGAATTAAATCACTGTCCAGAATGATCAAGAGTAGTCTGAAGACAGATTTGGCACCTCTTCGGCCTGTTTTACCACAAAATGACCTTGGGTTTATAGCTGTGTCATACTAAAGTCTGAGCCTTCAGTTTGCGTGCTAGAGGACTGCACTCCACCAGTGGCAAAGGATGCTTTCATTCATTTATAACTTAGAGATATTAAACATCATAAAAAGTTCAATATACCAGTGTGATGATAATATATCTGTTGTCTGCACTTCAAACTTCCCAGCTAGCATTCCAGGATTATTTGTCAGGCAGTAATTAGAATGATGCATTTTAGATCTTCTGAAATGGTGCCAGGAAGAGAATTGCTTTCCATTTTGAATACTGTTAGTGGTACAGCTGGAAATGCTGCCTAATGAAAATACTTTTAAACATCTCTTGGTCTGCATGTGGTCTCAACCTGCACAAGTAACACAGGCAATCTCTTATGTTCGCCTTGCTGAGTTGCAGAAGAATTACTTAACAAGTTGTCAGTGCTGATTATGCATATGGAAGAGTCCAGGCTTGAATGCCACTGAACCCTACTGCAGAAAGCTCGAAATGGTACCAAAGTACCAAACACTCAGAATGTTCTGGGGATCTGTAGTTCTGCCTGGTGGTCAGGGTGGAACACCTTCCCCTGCAGCTAGTGGATTTGAGCCTCAGTCCTGGATCCTAATTTAGAAAAGAGCCATACTGATCAGAGTGTTTCACATCGGGATTTTAGTTCAACATGGAAGAAGTTAGAGAACAGTCATTTTAGGTCTATTACTTTGAAGTATCAATGCAGAGATATGGCTAGACTTGTCTGATTTCGAACTCTGGCAGAATGGGGATGAAAATCTAGTATGAAAGTTCGAAATGAAGCTTAAAAAGGTATTTCACAACATTGCTTACTGGACTTTTTATAAGGAACATTAGTCATTTGTGATCAAAACTGCTATGTCTACAATGAAAGAAATCTTCATTTCAGTTGTTTATAACCTATACCCAGGAATGAAGGCTCAGGATCAGATCATATTACTGTGATAGAATTGTTAAGTTGCAGTAAAGTCTGACTCTAGCTATATTATCTCCTGATTGGGCTTCATGGTAGTAGTCTATTAATCCTGGGGTTTAGAGAAAGTTGATGAGTGAACAGATGCCTACGTGGCCTCTCTCCTACCCAAATGAGTAAGAAAAGCTCTTGGTAAAGTAGAATAGAAATAAATGTGTCCATTTAAAATATTCAGGTCTTACTTTTTGGTGACAATAGCATTTCTCAGAGTGCAAGTCAAATAAGAAGTGTGCAGGAAAAAAAACAGGTATGTCTGTTTTCCACCAGACTAATCTTGAGATTCCTGCCTTTCCAATAACCAGTCTTTGGGAACATTGTAATGGTTTATTACACCCTTTATACAGAACACCAGGTCTGTAAAGCTGATGTATACTAGCACAGAAAGGCTAAACTGTGCTGATTTACTGCAACCCAGGGTAAGACTGAAGGATGTTAAAAGGGAATCATCATCCCACAGAGAGGGACCAAACATATGCATGATGAACATGGTTTCAATTCTTAGGCCAGTTTTGTTCTACTCTGGCGTACTTGTGCGTGGCTTTCCTCACCTGGTGAGTACATGAATCCTACAATGGTGAGGATTCATGTGCTGCACTGTGATACCTGGTGTTACTAGGAAGTATTTGCAGGATAAATCCATCTGCAGTCACTCTTTGGCTCTTGATTTGGAGCTGGCACATTGCACAGATTCTTCAATGTGGCTCCTGCCCAAACACGGAAATCTTTCCTTCCCATTCCACTTTTACTTCAGGTTACATGATCTGTGTAATAGCTGCAACTGCTTCTGTACTTCTCCAGTTCTTTTCTGCCATTTCTACAGATATCCTGCTGGAATCTCAGTGGGGACGCCCACATGTTTTCTTGCCTTCAGGCTACAGGAAAGAAACTGTGGGCACTGCCAGTGCCAAGGCTGTTGATGACTGTTGGTGAATGAAGGTCCACTTTCAGTGTCATTACACTGCAGCTGCTGAACTTCAGAGAAATACCTGCTGGGAGTGAGGCGGATGCATATCCTCAGGACCTTGATCAGCAACAAGATTGCTGGCAGCTCGGGGTGGTTGGTGTTCATCCCTGTGCGCAGAGACAGAGGCATCTTCTGTGCGTTTGCGAAGTAAAGGGGAAAGGTGGCTCCTCTTCATTCTCTTTTCTCCAGAGCAAGGTGAGCCTCAGTTTGGCAGCTGGCATGCAACTTCATTCCTTCTGCTTTTTTTTTTAGCTCTCATTTTCTCTGTGCAGTGCAAAAATAGTATCACTAACACATTTATATCCTGCAGGAAAGGTAACATGTGGACAATGTTGCAAAACTCCAGGTGGGAGCTGTGGCTGTTGTACAGAAGTGACATATGTAAAAGTTACCAAATATACACAGAAGCTTTGAAGGAGAAAGGTGTGATTTCGGAGAAAATTATCTCATGCTTCCTGAGACAAATGGGAAACCAGGTTGCTTGCCCCTCGTGGGAATTTTCACGGCACTGGATTACTTACAGTTAGCCCTCAAAGTCCTTAAGTGAGGTGAAGGACACCTTGCCTATGTCTGCCTCTCTTTAGTAAGTAAGGATATTGCTCTGTATCTAGGTAGAAGTGAAGCTAAAGATTAGGCCTAGTAGTGACACAGGAGGAAGGAGAGACTGAGGAGGGCAGATCTCTCAGGAGGTTTTACATGCTCGCAGTCCCTGGGATGGCTCTGAGCCATCTTGTGTCCCCAGCACTGATCCAAGAGCCACCTTTTCCTGCCTGTGTGGCTCAGCCCTGTTCACTGCTGAGCCTACCAGTCCCTGTGAACTCTTGCCTTCAATATCTGGCACGGGGTGGGGAGAGGCCGAGGCTGAATTGACATGTTACATCACTCCAGCACACCAAGCCTCTCGCTACCTGTACGAGCTTTCTTTCCTGGAGAGTTTCATTGAGGCAGGGCTGGCTGCATGAGACGAGGTGCTTGGCTTCTCAATGCCACCTTCCTACAGACCTCATGTGGCATCCAAAAGCCTGCAAATCCTACTCACAATGAGCCTTGTATCCTTCTCTATAGGTCTGAGGACATTCCTCAGCAGTGCCTTAGTTTGGAGGCATGAATTCAGAGGTCTATTTGGGTCAGGACAGGACAACTTATACCTCAATCCATTTACAAGTTACCTGTGTCCAGAATTACATATGGGAGAGTTGTCACTCTGCATATTATTGTGAACACTGCTGCAGTGCTTCTGAGACACTCAGCTTGGCCTGAGGCCCTTAAGAAATGCCACCTCCATTTCTAGTTTCTGACAAACCATTACTACAGGGGCTGGACAGACATGGTGTGCCCAGCACTGCTAGCAGCTGACTGAGAGCAGTAGCATTTTTGGAGCTGTGCTGATGAAAAAATGCCAATGCTTAGTGAAAAGATTTTTTTTTTGTTGTTTTGTGGAAAACAAAGGTTTTAATGAAAGTTAGTTATGTGGATAGAAAATCCTAAGTATTTTTGAAAACTCACAGACAGAATATTTCGTCCTAAGCCAGAAATATTCCCATTGAAACCAGTGTCCTGTTTACTTCACAAGAACTGTAGCTACATTCCCATTTTCTTCCATGTGTAGGACTCGGTAGCTGGACTACTTCTTCAGTGGCACTACAGCCAAGGACTCTACCAGTGACAAGCTCCTTTTATTTTCACAGGCAGTGCTGTATCCTGAAGCATGAAATCTGCGCAGCTAATCCACAGGGAGGGTGAGATATCCAAACCCCAGTGCCTGTGTGTCACTGCTGCTCTGGTATGAATGAATGAAATTCTGTCTCTTTTATTCTCCCTCCCGCAATCCATTTCAATTAAAATATGATTTTTCTCCAGAAGAGAAGAAAGCAGCTGATAAAGAGGAAACATAATAATTATACAGAGCCAGTTTTACTCTTTGTCCATCTGTTGGCTCTTGTTCTGTCAGTGGCTCCCTGGTGGTGTCCGTCACTTCTCTGTCGTTCAGCAGGGATACCCCCACTTTCATAAGCCGGGGCAGTGAATATCAGGCTTACAGCAGGAACTGGTGGGTCTTTACTTCAGCAGGAACAGGGCCCAGCCCTGAACTCATCCCACTCAGCCAGATACTCTCCCAAAGTTGTGATCTTTTCAGCACAGATTTTGTCTTCTTTCATCTCATTCTGCATATAGGAGCATAAGCTAGCTCCTGAAATAAAAATCAAAGCAAAGCACTTGACTTCCAAAGAATAGGAGGCCCAAAAAGAAAGAACGAAAGGAAGAAAAAAAGAAAGGGGCCTCTTAGGTAGTGGGTTGAACAGATGCCATGGGTTGTTATAGCAACTTGAGTTCTAAAAACAGGAGAGAATACCCACATGCTGCCACACCTACTGAAGAACCCACACTCGAGATTTCAAAATTGAGGCTTTGAGGAAACACCTATTTCCTATTATTAAAAAAACCAAAAAAAATCCCCAAAACAGTGCGTGAAACATCCTCAGAAAAATCCACATACATCATCCCTTGAAAGAAAAGAGCTCTTTAAGATGCTTTGGAAAGGCTCGTGGTATCATTTGTTTGTGATATTTTAAGGCAGTGTGTGTGCTTGCCTGTATGTCTGTGTGTGATGTGGATTTCAACTCACAAAGAGAACTTGAAAGCCTTCCAGCAAAAATGAAAGCTCTCTGACAAAGAGCTTGTGAAGACAATAATTGGCAGCAGCAGATACCAAGGTGACAGTGAGTGCTGCAACATCAAACCTGAAACACTTAGCAGTTTTGTGTACTTGTATGAGAAATAATGACTCCTCAGACACTGTCTGTCTCTGTCAGTGCAGGGAAAAAGCACTGGTTAGTAGTAAATCTAGGAGCTAAAGCTTCAGGCAGGTATAATAGAAAGTTTTTATAGCTTAATATCATGTGAAAATGTGTAAATCAGACTCCATGTTCTGGTAAAAGCATGCTTACTATGACCCAGGAAAGTGAGTAGGCCTCTTTCTCTTGACTCAGCTGAGCACTGCATCAGGCATCATACTTGCACATGAAACATTGCTTGGTTTAGGATCATTATTTGTTGCAATTTTAACTAAGTTAGGTGAGAGTGTAGTACCCTAAGATACTCCCCTGGAAAAGGCAGGGGACTTGAAAAGCCACATTTTGTTATTATTCCATAGTTTTATTTTGTGGGGCTCCTTATGTCTGACTATTTGTGCTTAAAGTCACCCTTGAATTTATGCCTTGGGTAACCCCTCCTCAAGCTAGCTTCACATAGCAGCTCACAGCACCACACCAAGATCTAAGTCAGTGCTTAAATTAAGGCTGGCTGCTGGGAAGGGGGCAAAGTGAGCACAGGGCTGCCCTAGACACTCAGAGAGCAGCATCTGGACAGGCACGAATTTTCTCAGCAGAAAGGCAATAGAAAGATAGGACACAACCTTCAGTCTCTGCACTGTGGAGACCGCAGCCCAGCTCCAGGCTGGGACAGCCTGCTGGTGACTTGAGGGTGGCAGCCTTGGGGCACTTGCATGGGCATTCCTGCCCCCCAGCTGGTGTGAGGCAGAGCTTGGGGGGCCTGAAGAGCAACCTCAGCATCTGCCCCAGCCCCTTCTTCCCTCTCTAGCAGGCACAAGGCAGCACAGAAGAGTTTTGAGGGTAGATTAATCAAATGAAAATGTACAAGTTGCTCAGGTATGACAGTGAAGAAGTTCAGACGTGTGTGTCAGGGAGAACCTCTCTATTAACACGCATGGGAGCCCCCATAGGTTGGAGATTTTGCCTGCACAGAGCTCCTTTGAGAGAGTGGGCATACTGAGTTTATATGGTGGAGAGGTTCCCCTCTTAACCCTACATTTAGCTTCACCCATCCCACCAGCTCACATTGCAAAAGGAGCATCTGTGGCAGAGATGTATATACTCTAGCAAGAAGAAACCATTGCAGAGCATGGTCATGTTTGTGGCCAGAACTGACAAGACACAAGTCTGGTGATTTTGCCTGTGATTTTTTTCTACAGTTCCTAATGTTGATGTTTTACTGTACTGGATTTTATTGTGCTTTTTGATGGATGCTGGGGTATACCCCTTTTCCCTGGAAGAGCTACAGCCCCACTGTGCAGGCTACTGCAAGCGTTCTCTGGCCTGTTGGGTCAGTACAGCTTGGTGATAAGCTGGCACAAACCTGCAAAGGACTGTGTGAATCCTTGTTTGGCTGCAAGACAGTTGGTGGCTGCTACAGCAGGCCCAGAAGTCACTCCCTAATGTCTTTGAACTTCTCTCTCCTACCTTACTCTTTCCTAAAGGTATAATTTCCAGTGGAAGCTAGCTCAGGCCAGCTGGTTCTTTGTAACTCATCTTCCAAAAATAGTACATCTGGTCAGAATTCCTCTTCTCTCTCCCTTTAATTCAAACACAGCTGAAAGATATTGCCAAAACATACCTCCAGTAGTAATAATATTTAACGATACATCTTCAGACAGTAAAGAGTATGGAAGCTATTAAACCCAGAGGCAAATATTTTCTGAGTTATGAGTGCGAGAAAATTGAGTCATAGGTAGAATGGGAATGGTTTTGCAATCTTCATAGCAGGTGTTAAACCCAACCTGCTAAAATAATTATTTATTTGTTTTACAAGTGTAACCTTGGATTTTCAAAGCTACCCTGGAAGGAGTGTAGAGGAATACGTTTTCATTGGTGAATAAATTCAGCTGGAGTTTTGGGAGATGGGGTGTGAAGGAGAGTTATTAGTTAATGGAGGGAGGAGGTTTGGCTTAAAGAAATATGATTAAAAAAACCCCAAACATACCCAGGAACAGGAAAATCAAATGAAGTAGATTTGTTTGATTTGTTGGTGAATGCCCAACCACCAGTGGAGAGCAGTCCATGCTACAAACTCAAGTGCACATCTAACGCTGGTATGTTGTGGAGCAGCTGTTCAATTTAATTCTGAGAGATTTGAGACAAAATAGGCTTTAAGAGAGATTTCTCCTGGCAAACTGGCACTAGTGCTGTGTTAGACGTGGTGCAGTTATTGTGTGAGCTGGCACACAGCTTCTGCAAAGTCCCCAAGTGAAAGCTACCATGTAATGCTTGCTCTTGTATTCCATAATGGATTTGTCAGAGAAGCTTTTCTTAATGGTCATGTCTGTCACACTGAATGAGAAACACAGGGTTGTTTCTCCTCTCTGCAGAACTCAACATCATGGATATAAGCAAGAATAAAAGAAACAGAGGCTCATGCTTGTACAAAACGAGCTCAGCCCAAGGAAGGTGTCGGCAGCCATGGGTCTACCTACAGGAGCCAGGGCAGCTGCTGGGCAAGTGAGTCTGGCTGTGCCCTCCCGGGTGAGCTTGTTGGGTCTCAGTAGGATACCCATTCTGGGGACACAGGGTCCCAGGCCCCAGACATTAAGGTCCTACTCTGCACCCGGGAGGGAAGCTGCAGAGTGGGTGCCCCTTGGCTCTGACCCCTGCTGCAGTGGTGCCTGCAATGCAAGTTGCCTGAGAAACAGCACTGTTCTCGGTGGCATGAGAGCCCTCATAGCAAGTGGCAGTGGAGTTATAAGCAATGCCATGTGGGGAGCTGTGCATTTCTGTCTCAAGAAATGTTTCTGAGATGGACACAAATGAGACCAATGAAAGTTTCATTCCAGGAAAAACAAATCAGACCAAAGGGCATTCATGCAAAGGCAAATCCCTGCTCTGCCTGATCAAACCCTGACTTTTTTTATGGCCATAGTTTCCCTCTCAAGATTTCCTTTAGGCAATCTCACTGGGAATGAGGAATAATGTGGGAAGGAGGGTTTATCTGCTTAGCAACCAAAGAGGTCCAGACTCCCATTTCACCTTCAGAGGAGGCAAGAAGATTTAATTGTTGAGATCAACTAGAAAATGGGATGCAGTCTTCATTCTCCTGTTGGGTGGTGGAGTGGGGAAGGAATAAAAGACCAGATTTTGTCCTTGAGCTTACTAAAAACCCTTCTGAGCCTTCTTTGAAAATAATTCCTGGCACAGTCAGCTTTAAACCTAAGTTTGACTTTTTTTCCCTCTCCTTATACCAAACATGATTAGAACATAGTATGGATTAATTGCTCTGCCAAATGTCATTCCTATAAATCAAATCTGTTTTCTGACATATGAGTGAGTGTCTGAATACTCCAAAGCCATTAAAAATATCTGCATAATTTTAAAACCTGCTAAATGTTGTTGTTTTCTCTCTCTCTCTCTTTTCATTCTTGGTACAGTATGGTATGTTACTGTGATGATGAGAAGTTGAATGGCAAGTTTCAGTCAAATGCAGGTTTTTTTTTGCAATCCAATCCTAAAATCTTGACAATGGCACTTACAGTGGAAATGCCACCAACTGTAAATTTACACACGGACAAAACTTGGCATCCCTAATCAGCTCTTCTTCAGGCATAACTTGTGGGATCTCTGCCCACATTCTCTCTGCAGGAATTGGTGTTATCCCACTACTGAAGTATTCATGTGTTAGCGCCCCAGGTGTATAACAGCATGTGGGACAAAGTCTCCAGGGCTCGTCCTACTGGTCTGTACTGTGTTTCCTTTTTGATATGGCAGAAGTGCTCGTGGTAACAATGACCACCCCACCATCTGATTACTGTATCCTGCAACTAGAGACGGCGAAAAATTACCCAGCGCAGCATCTTTTTTTCATCGGTAAAGGCTGATTCAACATATCCAAAACTCTTTGTGGGACTTCAGCATTTCTGCCAGTTCTTGAAAGGAACTAGCCACACAGGTAGGCAGGTCTGTTCCTGGCAACCTGCATGACTGCCCTCCTCTTGAGACTAATTCGCTTTTGAGCCAGGATTGCAAGTGGCTCATTTCCTGCCTCTACCCACAGCCCCTGTCAGTCTGTTCACCCTGGTGTCAGGACAGTCAGCCTGGAGAGGCTAGCAGCCTGTGTGACAAACTGAAACATTCATTTGGGATCTCATAAGCTTATTTCAGGGTTTTTTTCCATGTTCCCCCTCCTGGGGTCACCCTCCTGCAGTGGAGGACGCACAGAGACATCAACAGTTCTTGTCTTGATTTAGAGGAATGTTTTTTATCATCTTTTGCCAGAATCAGTTTGGTTCACAGTTGTCTCTCTCAGCTCAAGTGCCTGGACAGAAAGACAAATTGCCTTAACTGGCCTCACCCTGGTCCAGAGCCCATCAGCACCCATGACGGCCTTTCCTTCCTCAACTGGGTTTGTGAGCAAGGCTCAAAGGGCCAGTGGAGTAAGTGCACTGAAGAATCTGATGGCTTTTCAGGTTTCCCTCTTGGACCTGCAGTTGTGTCCTTCTGCCACAAAGGCAGATAAAAAGGTCTTAAACCACTTGAGAAGGGCCAGTCTGGTGAAGAAAAGAGTTGTGCTTCTTCTCAGGGCAGAAAATTCCTGCTTCTGAGGTGAGCTCTCCTGGCTCCCCCTGTGCCTTCTCCTTCAAGGCAAATGTTGCTTCTGCTTCATGCCACCAGCACATCCCTGAGAAGCCAAGGCAGCTGTGCCCCCCCCCCCCCCCGGGGGGAAGGAGCACCCATCCTCTGTGTGCAATGGAGAGCGATCAAACAGCATGTGAGCCTGACTCCACAAGCTGTACTGGGTGCACTGCTGACTATCCTGGGAGGCTCATCCTGGATTTCTTTGCTTTTTATTTTGGGACTCCTGTTCTTCAGATCAAGCTCAGCTGATTCAGCTCAAGAAGTCTTCCATGCCCACTGTCCTAGGATTTTGTTGCATTTTGTCTACTTGCCCCTCTAGTTAGTTTCTTTCAAAGGTGTGTCTCAAAGAAAGATGCTTCTTTAGCACTAAAAGCTGGAAACTTTTGGCATTTCCAGTAATTTTCTCCTTTTTTGATATGGTTACTCAAGTTGACTAAATTGTCAAGAACTTTTACTCATCCTAAATTTTTTTCTTCTTTTTTAACAGATGAGTTATAAGAATAATCTTCCGTTATACTTTTGAAACTGTTTCTCATTAGTACAAATTCAAACAATTACCACCCACCATCAAGGGGTATATCACACCACGCTCTGACGAAAACGGACTTGGGGTATAATGTCGTTAATTCAGTTCATATCTTGTGAGTATTGTGTGGCCAAACATGATGCTGTGATATGGAAAATGTAGTTCCTCTGACAAAGTTTCTCCAGATTTTTCTCTGAACTGAAGCAGCACACTGGGAAACTGGGTTCCTCAATTTCATAATTCGCCTAAACCCTAAGTCTGTTGGCACCAAGATCTAAGCAGAAGGGCTGAGAAGTAGAGATGTCTGAGGGAGCAAGTAATTTTGTGTGTCTACCAATGCTGTAAGACATTGGTAAAGTGTCAAAAAGTCCTTTAATGGCAAATGTCCTTAGCTCCTTGCCAACAGTGGGTTCCACCTTTGAAGAGCCGTTTCTCCTGGTTTTAAATATAAGAAAGGAGCAAAACTATTTCAAGATACCATAAGGGCTGCTAAGACTAATGTGAAGGACCCAAAAGAATCATCATCTTCCAGTTCAGCATGGCTTCGTTAAAACTGCCCAGAGCAATTAAAGCAGCGCAAAATAGCGTGATCCAGCAAAGGGTGGTGAGGTGTGAGAGTGGAACTGGTTTTGTATCATTAGTGATCTTGGGCAAGAGGTTTTACCTTTCTGTTCTCCTATCTTGATTTGTCTAATCTGTGTATTTAGACTGTGAATTCTGTAGCTGAAACTATTTTGTACTAAAAAGAAACACATGTGTATACTGCATCTGGGGTAACAAGAAAAGGATGGTTTCTATGGAATACCTATAAGGGGACCCACAGATTTTGAGAGCTTCTGATGAAAACTGTTCGTGTTAGTGCAAAAGCACAAAGTGAGTGTACTACTATTTGTGTCTGGGCTTATGCAACTTTTAAACCAGAGTTCAGGTTATGGGCAGACAGGGCAGGCAGAGGACGCGGTAACCCATATGAAATCTGGCTGCTGCTGGATGAACCTCACCTGATTAGGGTTCTCCTGCCATCTCTGAGCCTCTCCAAGGATGCTGAGGAGGATATGCTGGGAGCTGTCAGCCTGCCTTTCCACCCTGAGAGTTAGGTAAGGACTAGTAAAGATGCTGCTCGATATTCTTAGGTACAAAATAGGTTTGTAGCCTGAAGTTGAGCTCAAAGAGGTGAGTGATTTGCCTGGAAATGACAATGCAAACCATATATAAATTGGACCTGCTGCATTAGTATTCCTCCCAGGCTATCCTGCAGAGAAGCTCAGCCTGAAGCCTTCACTAGTACAATACAGTATGTCCTGGGGGGAGTTTAAAGGCCAAAAGCCTCTTTGTGCATAACTGGTTTTCCTTCACTTTTCCGGAGCTATGGAGCCAGAAGAAGGCAATAGAAGTAGCCCTCCATGAGGCTTTATTAGCCTCAGCTGTCAAAACCACCTGCATTTGTAACCCATCAGTGTATATTCTTCAGTATCATTATTTGTTTCATGAACATATTCTTCCTACGCCTTTTCAGCTCAAATTCCCAGTAATAGCCTGGCGAACCAAAGCAGGTAGAACAACTTTTTAAGCAAAATCCCTCTTTTCATTCAAGAATGCAGTTTTGCCCATGCAAAGGTGATGAAGATAGAAAGTAATGTTTTTATTAGCTTTATGTCTCAAACTGTTGTTATTGTTGTTATGGAATAACTCTAATCCAGTATTTGGAATTGTATCAGAAGGTAAGCTGAAACAAAAGTAAATGTGTCCCTCCCGCACACTCTGCATAACTAGCACTTGAAAGGAAGAAAACTTGGTTGGAACACAGTTGTACCAAGCTGCATGGCTGTTGTGTGTATGTATGTATGTATGTTCCAGACAACAACTCAGGGGAAATGAAGGTCAAATACAGAAGTGCCCAGAATGTACAAAACAGCTAAGATGGAGAATGCAAACAAACCATCGGTGGCTTCAAATTTCTTAAAGTTTGTATAAAAAAACCAAAGATTTTGGGGCTAGTAATGTTTTTGTTAAACTTGGTTTGATTGAAGCATTTCAAGTCTTCCCTCTGAAGTGAGCCTTCCCCCACTACAGAGTTTTGCTACATCAGGATAGGCAGAATACTTACCTACTTCTCACTTCAGCACCTGTGAACTTTTTGATTGGCTGCTAATGGGCTAGCTGGAGCCTGGTGGGAGTTAGGCAGGGGACAAGCAGCCTTTTTGGAGTACAGCACTGCCAGTTTTTTCTCTGGAGGTAAATCTTTTTGTTTAGTCTTGAAAGTCTTTCTGGTTTTGTTTCTTTGTGGGTTGTATTTATTTGTTCCTCTCATATTCTGGATCCTTGTAGTGCTGCTTTGGAAAAGAGAGCAAAAGTTTTGTGGTTCATTTTTGTGCTCTGGATGAGGTTGGCAAAGCTGGAAGGCTATGATGAATTAGAGTAGAAACTGCATGCCAGCAGCTTTGCACATGTGTGATGTGAAAACAAGTGCTTTTGCAGAAAAATAGAGGTAGTGGGTTTGGGCAAAGGAGTGGTCCCTTGCATGTAGCAAGAAGCTTGAGTCCTGTGTGGAAGAGATGCAAGCTGGGTTTTGTGCTGCTTCTTTATAGCCTTTCTTCTGCAAGAGAGATGAAACTGTGTATGAACCAGAGAAGTTGTGCACAAGGTGTCTGGTTTGCTCTCTTCTAGAGTCAGAATTGCTTCTCCTATCTGGGTGATCCAGGAAGGAAATCAGAAAAAACCCTGTTATGGACCAGGTAGAGCAGGTGTAGGTGTTATTCTATTTATTTTCAAGCTATCTAGCACTCACTTGCATGGGACAGATGCTCTGCTGGTGTAGGGGAACAGAACATGGGTTCAGGGAGTTTCTACACAGTGCCCATCCTGTTGGCCTTCCTCACCCTCAACACACACAAAATCAAGGAAGCGTAGTGCTCTCTAATGGCTAACTTGGCTGAGGGCCAGATCTAACTTAAATTCCTCAACGAACTACTGTAGCTTAGTTTATTTTTTTGCCAGTTCCTCTCTAACCCAAGGAATGGCTTTACAAAACCTCGATATTTTAACCTTGAAATTTCTTTGGCCTTTAAGTAACATACTATCTACTATGGGGAGGCCTGGTAGAGGTAGAGTTGGCCTGCTGCTCTCTATCAGCAGGTCTGCAGGGCTCCTGGGCATTGCTGTTGTTAGTATGTGTTTGTTGTGGGCTTGTTACAGCTTTCTGAAGACAAGGGTGTATTTATTTCTTATCTCAAGGTGGCCCAGAGCTGTATTTTGAGAAGCCGAAGAGGTATATTGGTGATGAGGGCCATAGCAAGATAAGACAAACCCAAGACATTTTAAACAGATATTCTTTCTCCTGTCTAATCCAAGCTCTCTTTTCTGCTAGGAGGCTGCCTTTTGACAGTCTCCAAATGTCCTCTGTTGGAAAATACATCTGAAGTCCTCCCATGGCTTTCTTGCACTAGTGCGTGGAGAAGGAGAATGGTTTGTGCGTGAGAGCTGGAGTTCTGCAGATAAGAAAAGGGAGCCTAGCATGAAGAGCAGAGAGAGAGAACAAGAGGGTCGAAACAGGAAATCTTGAAGCATTTGAGGCAAGCTCTTCAGATGACAGAGGAAACTGCTGATGATTTAACACTGAAAGAGAATGCAGGGGGGCTGTGTAGTGGACTGGGGCATAAGAAGTAGTTGGCATGAGTGTCTATGAGGAGATGACTATCCAGCACTACAGTGAATGTGTCTAAGATGATGGATATAAATTGGCTGTTTCTCTGTGTCTTGGTGGTGGTGGTGGTAACTGCAGCAATGTTTGGAGAAGCGGGAATCTCTCCAGGAGGTTTAAAGAATGTATGGAGTAACAAAGCAGATAGAGGGGAATGTGATCCGTGCATCTGTGTGAAGCCATGAAAGTGTGAGGTGGGAAACATGGATTTAGTTTTTCCTGGGAACTTGGGAATATTAAGTACTTTAAACCCTCATATTTTACTTTCAGAAAATTGTGTAAATTGGGAAACTTCTCTTGATCTGAAAAACAGCAAAGCCTCTGCCATGTTTGGTAACTATAAGCTTTAAATGAAGTGACACTGAGACTCTGTAACACTTCACGAAGTCTAGTAAGTGACATGGACTTTGCAAGAAGGATATTTAGCATAAAGTAAATGTAGATAAACTCCATCAAGCTGGAAGCATTTTGAATAAGGAGTGTATGCTATTGGCAACAGCTCTGGCTTTGTGGGGTCCCCTGTTTCCACATGCTGCATACCAAGAGAGATATAAAGAAAGAGGTATGGGGACAAATTTAAGTGGTCAGCTGGCATTGGGGCATAGGTGTCAAACTTTTGAGCTGACCTGAGTGTCTACTAAAAATTGGGAAATGGCAATGTTGGGGGCTTTTGCTTTGTTTTATTACTGCTGGTATTTCTTGGGGGAATATAGTTTAAGAAAAAAACAACCCCTACATTTATAACTGAGAATTGTTTGGTGAGAAAATGAATAGCCAAGTATCATTCCTGCAATGCACTGTTTACTCTAGTTTTGAGGACTGTGCAGTGTAAAGCAGCCAGTATGTCATCTCGTTGCTATGAGCTTGTTAAAGGTTACAAATAACTTTTCCACCTCCTCCTGAGCAGTTCAGTCAGCTTCATACATTCCTTTTGTTTGCTGTTATGTTCACTGGGATGGTGCCTTTTGTACAGGTGGGGAGGTCAGCAGAGACAAAGGCTAGGTAACTTTGCTGTGCCTTTTATAATGTTTCATATTAGCATAGCTCAAGGATTATCACTGGTGGTAAAGGACAGCCAACACTGATGTGTATAAACACTCCCTGGAGTGCTTTGCTACAAGGTTTGGAGGAGAAGTAATTATGTTAGATTCTGGTTTCAGTGGAGATCTGATAAGATTATATTGAAGATATTTTCCTTTCAAAAGTCTGATGTGATCCTCAAAAAGTAATAAATGTAACACCTTCTTTTGGTCTGGATTGTCATTCCACAGCATTCCATAAAGGAGTCTTCCAAAAGAATGAGGTCACATTTAGCTGCTCATTAACAATCCCTGTTGGCAGAATGTCTTATCCCTGCCTTTCTCTACTGTCCTAGGTCACTGATGTGGCTTTAGCTTTGATTTAGTGATTAAATGGATGGACAGCAGCAACAGGATCCAAATGCTGCTGCTCTCTAGTCATGTGATGCCTTTGCATACCAGTGTTTTTACTTGATAGAAACACAAAGAAATCTGCATTGAAGTCTGTGTTAGTGAACAAATGGTTCACCAGCTCCTGGACAATTTGTGCTCTCAGATTTCATAGTTGCTGCT
>JAOEHY010045805.1:74253-108661 GCA_025447955.1 Psilopsiagon aurifrons
TGCTACAGAGCAGCTGTGCCAGCACTTCAGGGACATAGCTGGGATACAGCTGAGTTCCAGGGAAATGGGTCTCTGGTGATAAAGTATCTTCAGGAGAAGGTATTCTTGCATGGCTGCAGTCTCCAGCTAGAAGAACGTCATTGAAGTGGCTCTTGGCTCTTTTCAGCTCCTATACCTGGCCCACGCTGCAGTAGGATTGCTGGAAGATTTTGGCCTTATAACAACATTCCGGCCTCATAAGTTGGAGGGGTTTTGTACTAATACCTGGTAATCCACAACTGCTCTGCACTGCTATAGGAGGCATTGTAAACTTTGTGGCCTCTTGGTCTGGAGTTTGCCTATCTCCCTTGCAGACTTGGGATTCTTAAGTGCTATGGTAATATGCAGTAGCAACATGATGAAAAAACACTTATCTGTAGCAGCAGAGTTTGTAGAAAAATGTCTTTTGCAGTGAATCAGGCTATCCAGATGTTTATAGCGGTCTCACTGACTTGCTGACTGAATTGTGTTGTGGCTCCTTGTTTTCTTCCTCTATAAAAGCTTAAATGGTCAAGAGGCACGAGGAGAACCCAGTGTGCTGTGGAATGGGATACCTGTGGGTTTTCTAGTTTGGCTGTGAGCTCTCTAGAGCAGGGAATGCTACATATCCTCTGCAACTGGGCACTTGTGAGTAGGTCCAGGCAAGGCTAAGGTGTTTGCTATAAACACTAGTGGGACAACACAGCCTTCATGGCTAACTCAAGGGACTCCACAGCTGTACTCAGCTGCCAGTGTGAAAATAGCAGCACAGGGAAAACCAAAAGAACTGCTTCAGAGCTCTCTGGATTAGCATCCTTGGGAACTCAGGAGCACCAACTCCAGAAGTCTTCACAGTTCTCAAACTTTTCAGGACTGCTGCTAGACTTGAAATGTCACTGTCAGAGACAACAGGCCTCACCTTTCTGTCTCCTTAAGCAATTTTGTGGGTGAATGAAGGGGTCTCATTGTTTCTGGGAGAAACACAGGAATATCAAGAAGACAAAAGTTTCCTTGTGTTCCTTTCCAGTGCCCCTCTATCTGAATGGAGGCAAAATGAGTTCACCACTGCATGCCCTCTCAGTGGGGCAGCATCCCTGTGCCTTTCTCAAAGGATGATTTTCGAGAGCACCAAGAGTCATGTTGTTGCAGAACACCGGAGCAGCAGGAAAGGTTTGTCCTCGATCCTGCTGGCAGACATGTGCTCCTGTGCCCACGCAGACCTGCACCAGTTCTGTCTGGGGGCAGAGAAGCACTATGGAAATGGAGGATTCCTCAGCCAGTAGTCCTGCGTCAAGAGTGTCGCATTTTGTCATCGTCTGTCCTTAGCAGCTCAGACTAAGGGCAGTATCTGTTTTTAGGGGTTGAAAACCCAGCTAATGAATGGGTGTGCAGATATCTTTGGAAGAAAGAAGGTTCTGTGCATATGTCTCTGTCAGTGTGTCACCAAATGACACCAAAAATTGGTTAAACCCACAATGAGCCAAGTTTTCTCCCTTAGCCTGGTCTGAGAGATGGGAATGGAACTACCTCCACTCACTTAGAGGGGCACATTGGGCAGGTGGTGTCTTTTCTCCAGCCAGGAACAAAATCTGCAGGATTTGGGTCACTGCCATTGTTTACCTTTGGGTGTTGAAGAAAAGACATTTTGATGCAGCTACTTGCTCTACACTAGTTCTGTGCTTGAAATCTTAAAGCACTGTCATGTGTGTGTGGTATTTTTGGTGAATTGGTATATGGAAAGCTAGATGAAGGAATGTATAGCTAATATCTTAGAATTTACTTGCTGGATAGGTCAGGTTTGAAGCTGCAGGGACTGAAGTTTATGCTCGATTTAATGCACATGAGTAAACCAATTGAATTCAAAGTTCAGCATCTGTGCAAGGCTTCAAGACTGGGGACTTGCTTTGTAAAGAGGATGATGTTTTCCTGTCGCATTGCTAGGAATTACCGAAGACTTTGCTTTTGTTGTCTTATTCTAGTCTGAAAGAGAAACAGCTGCAAGAGAAATCTTAGGATGTGACCTGTTTCAAGAACCTCTCAAACAGTTTATGTTTGTAAGAGAAGTGAGAACTGAAAACCACCTTATCTTCTACTGTAAATATTTGGAAATATCATTAATACATTATCGTAATGGGATAATTATTAAATGCTTTGTTATTTAGTGTCACATTATGATGAAAATCACTTGATAACAAATTAAAGCACTTCTATTGTAATTGCTATGGTTCTAGAGGATACACATGGTTATGCAGCATTAATTTTAAAGACTTACATGAATTTTTAAGCTTAGCAGATACAAACCTTTGGAGAATAGCCAGTGCTCTTGAATGTGCTATATACACTCTAAGGAGTATTTAACTAAATCTTTTGGACCTTGGTTGGAAGTAATTAACATTTCTTCTAAACTTTCAATAATTCATGCTTTCTTTTTTTTCCAGTTACAGCTGCAGATTTGTTTAAAGTAAGCTCAAATGCTCTGTAGGTGCACAAGGCAGGGGGGAACATATGAAAATGATATACATGCTCCAGAAGGTTGTAACATCTGAGAGTTAATAATCTACATGAATAACCAAACAGTTGTGGATTGGACTGAATGTCTACTAGGAGCGCAACTGCTGCTGAAGCCAGTAAAAGTCTGGTTTCTAAATCACAATCCAGGAAAGTGCTCCTTCATCGTGTTGTACCTATCCGTTAAGAAGAGCAATTGGTCGCATGGAGGAAGAGCATCTTAGCTAGCTGGTGTAGCTTTAAGGGACATTTTGGGGGTGGGATTTGATTTGGTGATACTCCAGATAAATTGTCTTCTGTCTACTGCATTCATAGGTTGTCCTTAAGGCCTTCAGTGACCTTTTTCCCAGCAATACCTCAAGTCAGTCTCATACACAATGGCTTTTATTCTCTGATGTCTATAAGGCCTAAAATTGTTGAATTTGGATGCTTATGATGAGGCAGGAATGGAAAGGAAAAGAGAGAGCCTGGATTATTTTAGGATGATGGTGGGATCTGAGCCCATGCAGATCTGAGGCTGTATGTTGACAGCTCTGGACTTGTGATGCATGTGAAGAACTGATGCATTGGGCTCACCTCACATGTGTGGATCAGTTGTGTTGTGATGGTTGTCTGTTTCCCTGCTGCCTTTGTTTGATCTGAGACCTAGACTGTTGATTAAAGAAGAGCAAAACAGAGTGGCCACTCAGAACCTGGGAAAATCAGTCTGAAGATCTTGCCCATATAGGGCCCAGCTCTTAGTACATTTAGGTTCATGTTTGTTGTGAGATAGGGAGCACTAGAACAGCCTGTGTTCCTCAGGCAGCTGCTTACTTTATGGATTAGCTTTTATTCCATGGCACAGGATGATTTCCCATGGAAGAGATGGCTGGAGCTTCTGCAATGACTAATCAGATTGTGCTGGCCTCCGGTAGAGTGGCTTGTGAGTGGGATGACCTGAGGAGAAATTGTCCATGGAAAGCCCGAGACCCCCAGGCAGGGGCTCTATGCTGAGATGTCTGGAGCAGGTAAGTACTGTGGGGGATGAGACGGTTCATTCCAAGGGCTCCCAGGGGAAGGCGTAGTGGGATACTTAGAGTGTCATGAGTGAGAAGTGCAGCAAGCTAAACAATGCACTGAAAATCTGAAGCTCACAGAGAAAACTCTGAAGAAAAAAGGCAGAAGAGGGGGAGGAAAATTCTTTGGGAACTGTAGGCTAGGTTTAGCTTTGGTATTAAACCAAAGTTTCCTGTTTCCTCAGAGATGTACCCTGAGGCAAGGGCCTAAAATAGACTTGGGTGTGTTCCAGGCTCTTTATAGTGTTGTGAGTACATATCACACTATTCCCCTTCAGGAACCTTACTGTTAAAGACAAAAGCCTATTATGTTCCTGTATTCCCTGACAGTCAAGGTTTGTATTTCAGAAACAAACTCTTGGGGTTATAATCAAACAGCAACATTAATCTGCCCTGTTAGATGTGGGTAATTGATTGCACTAAGTAATTTTTTGTGGTCTGTTTTAAGGAAAACATGTGGTCCAGTCTTCAGCGAGTGGAACTGCTTTCTCTTACACTAGCTGAGCATCTCATGCATCTTCCCATCTTGATTGCTTTTTTTTAAACCAAAACCCCACAATAGTGATAGGAATTGTCCTCATTTGTGATGCCATGTTCAAAGTTTGAGCATGAATGCTTTTCATGCATTATCAGGTTATCAGGAATTATGCTTTGGTAAATAAGTGATGCAAGGGCTGTGACTTCTGTAGATCTGTTAATTCATTGAGGAAATACAGCTGAATGATGGTGACAAATGTGTCTACAGACGCTTTGCTGTTTCTGTATGCACAGTGCTGGCTAACATGGGATGAGCAAAAGAGCAGAATGGTTGTCCATTTCTGTTCTGGTACACAGCTTAGTTGTGCAATCATGTACTTAAACTGTGTTCAGTTTTGTTTTCTTTAAAGAGGCTTTAATAATGCAAGGCACCTTAAGAAAATATATAATTGTGTGCAATTTGCTGCGTAAGAGTACACGGCTCTTCCCATTTGAACTGCTGCTATCTCCTGAAAGCAGGAGCAGAGACCATGCCTTCATTGAAAGTGTTTTTTCTCCTATGTGCAGAGTGACAGAATGGATAAAGCTGGTCTTTGGGATATGTGTATGCAAAGTGAGATCATGTTGAAGCCTATTTTGAAGGAACTTTATTACGGATATTCTGTATACAGCTGTTAATTTCTATTGTAAAATAGTCTCTTCAGCTTCCTCAGTAGCTGTTTCTCTGCAGGTAGGTCCTCCCCTTGTTCTCCTTTGTTTCTGTCAGTGTGAAGCTGGGTTTTAGTAGCACCAGCTACTAAGAAGGAGAAAAATAACTGCTATAGCTGAACTCAGGACAGCTCTAACTTGAATTATTCTGGAAAGGTGTTTTATATGATGATCTCATGGGATAATCAAGAAGGATGAGAAAAGTACTGAATCAATCTGTTTTAGCTTTAAATTCTCACAGCGTCCAATCTTTCTTTTAAAGGCACCACAAAGTCAAAACTCTCATCAGTGTGCTGCAGCTCATAGAGACTGTTTCACCTCATGCTATATGCATCCTGCTGTACCTGTAGTGTAGGTGTGGTTCCTTGATCTGTTTCTGAATGTTGCTTGCTCCTGAAGTTTGCGACTGTCTGTGAAAATATGTTAGATGCTCTGAAAGTTGCAGCCCCCCCGTATCTTCTAAAAAAGCTGTGTGCTATTCTTCTGAATGTTTAAACTCTGTCACCTCTACTTTATCCGTGGATGTGAGGTTATTCTGATGTATTTGGCAAGAGCTGCAATTTAATCCAGTAAGTCAGGCTACTGCAGGAAGCATAGCATGTCTATTAAGTGGTGTGTTTTGCTGTGGGATTGCATTGGGTTCAAGGCAGAGATTTTAATATCCAGGATATCAAATGGCCCAGGCATCCTAATTTCCAGGATTTTGTCTCTCTTTCTTTACGCTGCAGACCACAGAGAGCCACCATTTGTTCCCAGCTCTGGGTCTCTTGAAAGAGAACACACCATCATCGGAACATGCCTGTGCTGGGGTAGCAGACTTGGGACAGCCTTTTTTTAGTGAAACAACATTCTTCCAGACTGTACTGTCCAACACAGTGCCACTTTAACTATGCCTATAATGTAGATAGTCAGTGGGAGAAGATGCTGGATTCGAAGAAGCCTATTTAGAAAAGCAGACATTTTGACTTTCAAATGTCATCCTTGCCTTTCTGTAAAATGGGCACGATGACATTTCTTGAACTTTCATTACCCTTGAGGTCAGATCTAATCTTGGAAAAAAAAACTTGAGGAGAGTGGCATTTGCTTTTTTCTAGCACATGCAGTTTAGGAGACCACTGTATTAGACTTCTGGGTTGAGGAGAGCTTTTTGAGATAGCTGCCTTTGCTGGGTCGTGATACACAAGCTTCCTTGCTCAAGCATGCCAACTGCAAATCAAACACTATCTGCTGCTGGAGACACGCGTGCTCTTCCAAATGGAGACAACTGCTCTCATACTAATGAATGGCTGCAGCTAATTTGTGTGACTTTCTGATGACGAGTCAAAACTTCAGTGGCCCTGGTCATTGTGATCTGCTTTTTATATAAACCGCTTTCTCCTCAAGTCTCAATTTTCTTTGCTAATTTACCACATCAAGGTGCAAAACTTGTGCCTTGCAATTTTTCAGTTTTGAAGACCACTGAAAACATTCTGGTAGGCACATGTTAAATTTCCAGTAAAAACTCAGTACCCTCCTGAAGTGGCAACCCTTATGGTGAAAAACCACAAACCCATTTGACCAGACCAGATGCTTTCATCTCCTTAGTTCAGCTGAGTAAATGATTCCTATGGTTCACTCCCACCCCCTTCCACTGCTTTATTTACTAACACACTGGCAGGATCCAAGATAGAGGGGTTAAAAGCTGGTTTCTCTGTTCTTTCTTAACTTTCTTTGAGGACATGACCCTTTCACATAAATGTGTTTTGCTTTCCCAAATTCTAGTCCCATTGTGGAGTGTATGGAGGCAGCAAATAAATGATACTTTAAAATGACATAATTACATTTTCAGTAAATATGAAATTATCTTACTGGTGGTGTAATAAAAGGCCTATCCACCACCCACTCTCAGGAGAAAAGGCAAACCAACAGTGGATCAAATACTGACAAAATCCCAATAGTAAACAATGTGAGCAATTAATGCTTTTGGTATCTGCTGAGACAGTAAAACCTTGTGTTGGCTTTGTAGAGAGTGTCTGTACTAGAAATTCTTGCCTGCTTCCTTTTGGATTTTGGTGATGCAAATTCTTGCAGCAATGCAAGTTTTTGTATCAAAGGTGACCATTTGCACCAAAGGAGGAAGGAGGGTGACTGCAAACTGGATCCAGATCTATGTTAACTCTTTTTGAGGGGAAGGTAACAAGCATGGGAAAAAGATGGTTCTGGGGACGGCTGGGAAGAAGGAGTGGTGAAGTGCCTGGGAGAGTTGCTGCCTTGCAGTTTCCCTTGAAGTCCAGGCACTTGACACTCCTCAGCTGGGGTGCAACAGAGTACTGGAAAATAGAGTACAGCCCCGCTTTGAGTGCTGTGGCATGGATGGGAAAATGCATTTATTTGGTCTCTTTCATGTCTCCTGTGAATGGTGATGGCAGGTGAGCAGTAGGACGAAGAGCAGAGCAGCTGCCCTGGCTTTCTGTACCGTGGGGGAAGTTTGATTTGCCCTTTCATAGTGATGCTTACCACCAGGAGCTCTCCTTTGGTCTTCTGTGGAGTTTTGCCATCCCTTAATTGTGCTTGAGACAAGAAGGGACAGGCTTTTATTACAGGTGAATTGTCTGTTACCTGTGGATCTTCTGCTGCTGGCCTGTCCCTAGCTGTAAGGCTTCGGGACAACAGCATCTGCTCCCAGGACAAGCACTGGTGAGAAGGCCAGGGTCACACTTGGGGTATGCATTAGAATTGTGCCATGCACGTTTACAGCAACAGAATTAAATCTGAAAAGGGGAACAGTTTTCATGGATATGTGAACAAGCAGGAATATGCTAGTCTCATGTATCCTATTGAATTGACGGAGGGAATAGTAGCTAGTTAAAAAAAGTCCCAGTCGTGAGCACTTATGTAGAATAAAAAAAGCCATATACAGTAATGTCAAAGCAGCAAGAATGCAATTTTAATATAAGCTATTGCCAGTATGATGTGAAATTAATTTTTTTGTTGTTATATTAGGTGCCAAAGAATCCAAGGTCTCAGCCAGAGAACAGCCCGTTTAGTTTATATTTTTTCTGTTACAGAATTTGAAAAGAGAACGTTCTGTTGGCATTAGAACAGCACAGGAAGAGTAATAAGTGATTTAAGATGCTCGATAGGCCAGTCCTCAGCGTTTCTCACTTACATGGACCGACATGTTTACTCTTAGATTTCTGATTAATTATAATAATATTAGAGTTACATTCCATACCTTTCAGAAAAAACAGTAAGCTGTCAAAGGGAGCACATGTGTCTATACACAGGCATTTCACTACTGTTAGTATCGGCGCGTGTGAGCTTATGTTATGGGTTTACACTCTCAGCGGTGCTGAAAGGCATCGTAAAGCTAGAGGTTCAGGGCCCAACAGCTAGGACTAGCAAACCCTGAGCAGATGTGGCACTGGCCAAAGTGGAACAAAAACTTGTACTGAATGAAGTTGTAAGACTTTTTTGGCCCTTTGAATGTGGTGCTATGCGGTACTGAAGAAGATGGGGAGACTGAATAAACCAGCAACTTTCTCATGAAGCAAGAGCTTTCTCCAGCCTCTTCTTTATCTTCTTCCTCTGCTCTCTTTCTCCTTCTCTGCCTTGAAAGGAAAAAATGGTGTTTTTCTTCCCTGAGAAGAAAAGGAAAAACTGCTGCACATCAGTAGTTCTGGGATGTGGCAGTGGTGGAAGTAGAAGTTTCCTCTGGGCTGAGGTGCTGGAGACATTGTGCTAGCAAAACCAGATGACGCTAAGAGGAATGAGCCTCTTCAGAGCCCTAGCGGACTTGCATTGCATCTTAAATGCATGCCTGGTAATGAATGTGCTGTGGAGGAGACTTGAACATCTGGTCACTTAATTCTAGTATTTCTTAATTCATAAGGATATGAAAATTTGAACATGATATTTGAGATAAAGTTACCAATCTGATAAGACTGTTGTTCCCCATGAGTGAGCATTGTTCTTGTGAATATGGGATAGAACTATTACTGTATCAGCTATGCCTGTAGCTCATTAGCAATGTACATTTCTGAGCTGGAAATCTACTTTATTTATGACTTTAAACTTTGTGTGGGAGTGTCCCAAACTCTGCTGCTGCCTCTCAGAAAATCGCAGAAGTACGGTATATCGAGGGAAGACCTTTCTCCAAAAATATTCTGTATATACAGTTTGAAGAGCAGCTGACTTCTTATTTTAAGAGTCAAAACCTTTGTCAGACAAACTGTTTCATGTGTTAATGTCTGATGTGTGAATGTGCTTTCTGGGATGCCATTTCCCTGGGAGGGCAGAGTTGAAAAAAGGGCAGGTTATCTCCAGGGTGGTCAGTACCAACTTGCACCTCAGCTGGGAAAACCTCTCAAAGTCTTCACAGAACTTGAAAACAAATTAAGCTGATGCCACAATAAATGCCTGGGTTTAAAGACTTTTTAATGAGAAGAGAATGACCCTGTTAATGAACATTAGCAGCACTGATTGCTGGTGGTCCTGACCAAGGAAACAACATCCACCCAGTGTCTTACTTGTCTTTAAAAGCAGGCCAAATGCATGGTACTCCTGCTTTTATTTAAAACTGCCCCCTGCCTATCTGTCAGCTGAGATACAGGCTATGGTTTCAGGAAGATGATGTGGTGCCAGCACTTTAACTGCAACCAAAGCCAGTATGCATTTGCCTGTGGGATGCTGGCAGGTGCCCTAAGGAGATGCCATGTTTTCAGGCAGCTGAGGCTGCTTGAGCTACTTGCTGTGACTTACTCTATTGCAAGGTCCCAAGACAGCACTAAGATTACTCACCAGCCTCTGTCTCCTGTGTGCTGGTGGCATGTCTCTCCAGCTCCTGGTTAGTGAGGGTGGCAGCAATGGCCTGAGACAAGCTCTTCGATCTCTTTGTTCTTCCAGAAGACATTCCAAGGCATTTTGTTACCTATATGAACTGTGAGGCCCAAATGAGACAGATGCTTACTATAGAAGGAAGCTCTTTAAGGCAAAAGGTGCATGGCATGGGGGTTTGGCTCAAAACCCCCTCTCTTGGCTGTGGACCAGCTTCCTGTAGTTCTGGCCAGCTTTCCAGCATGGCCAGCAGCCCCTCCTGGGCACCCGGCAGCAGGGATGGAGGGAGGGCGCCATGCTGGTATCCCTGGTGCAGCAAGTTGAACTCATGAGGGCTTTGAAGGAGGAGAACATAAATGCACAAAGGATTAAAAGTTAGCCTTGTGGTTCTGTGGGGGCCTGAAGAGATCTCAACCCTGAACTGGCTCCTTAAGCTGCTGCTTTCAGGTTTTTTATTCTTTCTGTGAAACGCAAAGAAATAGAGAAATTAAAGTTTACTGTGGCAGTTTGGAGTCAGATGAGAACCGTCGTCCTGGGACATACAACCAAGTTGCTGGCCCTTATTTCTACAATTATTACCCCTAAGAATGCAGTGCTTAATTCCTTCCCCCCTTTTCTGTCCTTTTTTCTTTATTGTTTTCTCTGGGAGACTAAAGGGTTGTTCATTAGTGCTTACCCAAGACCCTGAGTGTTCTTGGAGAAAAGTCCTTTGGAAAGTGCCACATTAGAAAGTCACGCATGTGTTTTGTTTGTAAGTTGCCGCATAGTGCCATGCTTGCTCGAGTACTGTGCAGCCAGACAAGAATGTCAGCTGGGGAGGAGCCTTCTGCATCAGTAAATTTAGTCTGAAGAAAAGCTACTGTTTTCAGGGCAGAAAAGCATGTTATTCCTCCATCTTCGTCCCATAACAAAATTACAGCCAACTAGAAAAGCATCCTGTTAATCAGAATAGTCAATTGGGGAATCACTAGCTCTGATTTTAAACACTATTTGTAATTTGCTTTAGGGTCTGTAGCCTAATTCTTTCCTTTGAGTTAATTAAAATACATTTGGATGTGACAGACATTTCCAAACCTTCCTGCAATCCAGGAGGAAGGGCAGGTTTTTTGTCATCCTCCATCAAGTTCAGAGGCTCTGAACACAGAAGAATCTCACTACAATGCTGCAAGGTTGTTTACCTTAGCTCCTTCACAAAAGATAATCCAACAAATTACATTAATTATAAACCAATATGTTCTGTTCAATTCCCACATGAGCCAAACCTGGGTATGAGCATCTGCTCTTATTTTCTGAGCTGGGTTTTGAGGACAAGACTCACAACAATGCTCAATCCATAATTAACAAAAAAATTAAAGATGCAACATCCCTTGCATCCTGCTTTTTGAAGCAGCATGTTTAAAAATATACATGCACTGTCCTGGCAGTTTTTATTCAACATAAAAAAAACAATACTCTATTGTTACCCTGGTGTGTTTTTGTTTGTTTAAAATATTTACATTTATGTTAGGCTTAAAATAAACATGTAAATACTTTCCATAAGAAGAAAAAAAAGATTCATAATTCCCTCTTGTGCTACATTTTTTTTCTTTTCAATTGTTTCTCTCCCTCCCCCCAAAGATGACCTCTTTTCATAAAATGTGGTTTATTCTGCATTAAGCATATTGTTTTCTTTATGAAAAAAGGACTGGTTGGGCTTCTTCTCATTTTATTTTTTTAAGTGGCATATTTTTCCAGTTTCATTTCATAACAGGAAACAAAAGAGAACGTGATTGTTTGACCTGGTTACCAAAGAAATATTTGGCTAATAAAAATCCCATTAGCATGATGCCAAGTTCTGCTGGCTGTTTATGGTAAGCATGCCTATACAATTATGCTCCATTTGCACGTCGAAGGAGTGGAGGAAAGAGAGCTTTTGTGGTTTAGGCACTAGGCTGGCACTTGAGATAAGAGATCAGTTCCCAGCTGTGCAGCAGACTGACTTTGAACAGACAGCAAATTTCCGTGGCTTACTATTGCAGAAGGGATTAATAACACTTATTTCCCCCATCTTCCATTTTGTTCCTGTAGGAAACTGAACTCTTGAAGGCTGCTTGCCCTGGTATGCAGCACTTGGTCTGTTGTGGGGCCCTACCCCTTGACCAATAGGGATAGCTGCGTTGTCTTCACCTGAGACTCCTGCAGGAGCAGAGCTAACTTCCTAACTTACTCTGCTTAACAGAGCTCATGCAACATAAAAGGAATAAAAATTTATATGGTTTCTACTATCCATTCCTATTTCAGGGAGGAAGATCTGAATTTCTTGATAATGGTCTTTCCTGTGTTACCCCTATTCCTTGGGTTTGCCCATGGCCACATCTGATGGTGCTGACAGCCTCATGGCTGCTAGCTGTTGAGGAGCAGCCTGGTGGCCAGCCCTAGATGTGGTCTTGCCCATCCTGCCTGGAGATGTCCTCCTTGCTGGGAACCCATGTGTTGCTGCTGGAGACAAGAGTATGGTTGCTGTCCCATTGTAGTCACACTTCTCATACCACTGTGCTATGCAGCAGCCTCTGTAGGCTTGCTGGGTTTCCTGCATTTCATGCAAGTCTTGTTTTAATGAATAAGTAATTGACAAGAAAACAATAGAAATTTATTAACTACAGGAGGAAAAAAAATAACACAGAAAAGCTGAACATGTTGGGAAACACTTCTGCAAAGAGAATGAGGGGGACCGCTTCTTTGAAAGCCAAGACATGTAGCCCCTGAAACTCAGAGCTGTCGCCTCTGTTGCCCGAGGTTTTTGTTCCCCTGTGACTTTTAGCATGGATTCAACTGTGAACACACTGCAGAGAGCAGGATGTGGTGAACCATAGGCTCTGTGGGCTCCCTGCTTGGCAGCACAGTGGGAACCTTGTGGAGCAGTCCAAGGAAGGACTGTGGGAGCTTTTCTGGGGTCACTGATTGGTGCAGAGGATTTTGTGTGTTTAGCCTTGCTGGTAGGAAGGGTCCTGAGCCTGGGTGTAATGTTCAGGAACGCCAGTTCCTGCTAAATGCTCAAATTCTCCGTGCTTGTTATCCCAGCGTTCTTGGTGTTTGTTTGAAAAACAGGGAAACTTCCACCCCTTCCAGTTAAGAGGGGGTAAGCTCTGTGTAAAGACGCAGGAATAAATCCTGCAAGTGTTGAATGTTGTGATGGCTGGTGAGCTCTGCTGCTGGACATAGAGATACCATGGGTTACCGATATGTGGGAATGGAGGGTGCTGCTGCCCACAGGAGGGGGACCAGGCCTGATGGGACATGCAACCATGGAGTTGCCTACCCCTCTTCTGCAGGGCCAAGGAAGGAGCACTGGTGTGAGGCAAAGACCCTTGTGTCTGGGCCAGTTGCTCCTGTGTGGCCCATGCCATCCGCAGATAGGGCTTGCACATGCTGCTCCTAATAGCCGAGTGGTGGTCCTGGGTTTGGGTCTTCAGGCCTAAATTGCTTTAGGCAACACCTCTATCTTCCTGGTCTGTAAATAGCTAACTATAATGTCCTCAGCAAGAGGACATTAGTTTTCAATTTCAACTTCAGCCAAAGGCACATCTCAAACTTCCTCCAAATTAACAAAGTAATCAAAAGGCGGCTCTTGGTGTCTCTCACATCTTTGATCATTGACCCTCCCACTTCAACAGTGCTCCTTGAGTTCTGGGACACAGGCATGCCAAAACCTCTTCCTTTGCTGCGAGCATGAAGTTTTCAGCTGCACAGTTTGCAGAGCGCACTTGAGGAAAAGCCTTCTGCCTTCACTATTGCTCTTGAGGAGAAGGATGTGTGTTCACTGCACAGCTAAGGCATGTGCTGTGCAGCAGCCCTTGCTTGGTAGGACTCCGAAAATGACTTCAAAATGGCACAGTGTGAACGCTGCATGCCCAACGTGTGATATTAAAACATTCAGAACTGGATCAAATCAAACCCAGTTTTCACCACAAATGCGTAGAGGCTGTTCTTCTTGTTTGAAGACTCTTTTCTTGCCAAATTCCATCTTTCCACACTGAGATGCTTAAAAAAAGCCTTGTGTATGTATATATTTATATAGCTGAATGTTTTTTTGATCACATTTTATACAAAAATATTGCCTTTTGGCAGGGAATCAGCTAGTAGGTGCTGGATTCAGAATGTATCGTAAAGTTACGAGTGACTGCAAATGACATTTACACCCAGTAAATCTGGTAAGGAAGTGTTAAGGTCGAAAAACCAAGGCCTCCAAAGACAGGAAATTACATAAATAATAATTGTATTGAGCTCTCTGTGTGTCTGTGCATGTGTGTACATTTATAATTGCAGTTATGTGGCTGATTTAGGTTTTTTCTTTCTTTAATTCCATGGGACCTGCCTCTTCTGTAGGTGGTTTTTCAGTCTTAACTTGGACCATGTGTTATTTTTTGCCACCAAAGCCCTACGGAGTTATCTATACACGTCTGTGCTAGGAGTGGGTCAAGGCCATGAGATTCTGAAGTCAGAGGTACCCTTGCATGGTGACTTAATTACTAAGCCTTGTGAAATGGGTGGCCACCTCTGGTGGGACAGATTGTATGGGGTCACAGGCATGTGCAGGGTAGGTGGGACACCAAAACCTGAGGCTTTTTCTATCCCTCAGCCCCAGCAGCTGAAGGCAGCTGTAGGTGGTAGCTGTGGATCTGTGAAGATCCAGGCCCCTGGAGCTGCAAAAGAGACTGATAGTATCATGGGGAAGTATGGACATAGCTGGGGAGTAGGGTGTGAATGGGTGTAAGTTGCTCCTGTGGGCCCTACAGGTATCTGCAGAAGGTTCCGCAAAGCCCGCAGCTTGGATAAATAAATCTGTCTGGATTTCCCATGAATGCTTGTGCCCCAAGACAGAATGCAAGAGTGTTTCTCATGGAAAAGCTTCAAGAATTGCTGAAATTCAAGGAAAAGGTAGAGTATGGAGGGTGCACGCACTCTGAGGTCATGTCATCTGTGACCATCTGCGAAGGAAGTTTCCTTTTTGTTAAGTAACCTCCAAAGAAAGATGTCCCCTAACCTCCCATAGAGGGCTTGTTCACATACTGAGCTACCTTTGTTTTTGTTTCCTTCCTAATCATAATCAAAGTGACATTTGTTGTGATTCAAGGCAATTTCTTTCTGTGCTATTGCTAATATTGCTGGAGAGCAATTGCTCAATGTCTTTTTCATAACCTCTTTTGGAAGAGCCTTATCATGTAATCTGTTGTTTCTAAACAAAAGTTTACAATGAAAGCTGTCACTTGGAGCAAAGACTGAAAAAGCGAAGGCACATCTGTGTGTTATTTCATTGGTTCTGCATTGCAGAACCTTTTGGAAGCCACCACAACTTGAAAGGAAAACCTTATAAAGGATTTTTATATTATTGGATTTTAGTTATTTTCAGTTTTGGGATATTAGGTTTCTACGTATTATAGTTGGCTTAAGCTTTCTTGTTTGCTTGAGGTTTTTTCCTCTTAGGATATATATATTTTTTTAAAATGGAATTCCTCTTTTTAATTCTTTCTATTTTAAAGCAATGTGTTCATTACACTTGGATCCTTATTTTGGAGTCACTTCACTTACTGGAGGATTAAATGGCATTTCTACATGTGTAAGGAGTTTAACAAAATTGAGTCGCATTTATTGAATGATCTTGTTTTTATTTATCCACAAAGTGCACCAGGATATTACTCACTAAGGCTCAAGTCTGATTTTTATCTGAGGTCCTGGCCTGAGCAAGAGACAAAACCAAGGGCAAATTAACCAAGAACATCAGTAATAACTCTTTAAAATAAACTTGTAAATTAAAACTTTGAGTGAAGTGGAAGAAAACTAAAGGAGAATGAAGAAAACCAAACCTCGTGGATCAGTCAGAGGAAAGTTGGTGATGGTGTGATTGTGAGTAGAATTAGTCCCATCTGTCAAGTGCCTCCGAGCAGTAGAGATGTCACCTGCCACCCGTTCCCCAGGAAGGCTTTAGGCCAGACTCTGACCTGATTTTCACCCTGGGCAACACTGCTTGAAGTCTGTCTGCATGGATACAAGTTAGAAACTCACCCAGTCAAATTCTTCTCTAAACGTAAGTAAATAAAGGAGTACTGTTTCTGGTTGCTGTGAGCTCTGAAATGATGTTTGTCTCATGTGATGGTAACTTCCTTGTGGTACTTACTGGAGGTACCAGGCTGACAGCCCTGGGCGATGGGTCTCTTGCAGCTTTACCATGCTTTCACAATAACCACTCCTCCCCTCCAGCCAGTTACTTTGGTCCTCAGGGTCTTTGCTGAGACTGCTGTAGGCTGAGACCAAATTCAGTAATCTAGGTGAAATAGATGTGCAACACTGCAGTCTGGCAGTGCAAAGCTAGCTGTCCATAAAGCGGAGTGGCTTCTCCTGATGATTCTCTGAAAAGGTACAGGCAGAGTGATGGCTGTGCTGCCTCGAAACTGCAGCTCTTGGAGATCACTACTGGGCTATTAAGCGCAATATATATGTCAGAGCAGTGCCGAGTTTGTTCTGGGTTATGTCTCTTGACTTTGGAGGGTTTCAAATATGATGCAGCCCATACTCCCTTCAGGTACTGCGCTGAATATCTCAGAAGATGGAGAAGGGTTGGACTTTTGTGAAGGCATTTGTAAGCTATAATTCATGTGTGTAAATTAACTGCTCCAGCTCAGATACTAACACAGTGGAGAACTTCCTTTTCACTACGAGCTTCTCCTGAAGCAGCCAGGCTGCCTGGGTTTGATGCCCATATGGGGAAGCTGACTTCTGTGGTACCAGTGACTTCAGGAAAGTGCCAAGTATTCCCCCTGAGGCTCAAAACTGCTCACCTAGGTCCTTACAGATGTGAACCCTCTGCGGGGCAGCTTTGCCATTGTTGACAGGTGTTTCTGGAAACCAATGACTGCTTCAGTCATACTTAAGCTTTTTATCACTCTGAAATACACTGTGTCCCTTTTATTGCATTTAGAAAACTTAGTCTGTTCTAAACCAGCTGGCTGCTTTGAGGGCGTGCAAGTATGTGTACGACAGCGCATGCTTTTACTTTTTAATGAACTATTTCCCCTGGCTTCATCTTACTTCCACAGTCTATTTTTGTTGTTATAATGACACTGGTCAGTGAAGCTCAGAGGAAATCAGTCATCAAGATGCATGGTGCTGAAGCAGTATTTCTGCTGTAGTGGGTATTCTGTTAATGCCTTTGGAGATTTCTTGCTGTTGTCACTGCTGCGTCCATACCATAATGCAGAACTACCTAAATTGAACCAAGAGGCAAAATTTGGAGCTATATAACTAGGTTACCTAAGAAAAATTTCTTGGGACATTAATTTTCACTCATGCTAGAACAGTCAAAGTGACCCCTAGTATGTTCTGTTGGGATGCCTGGCATCTGTTACCTTACTCTAATGCACAAGATTTTCTTCCTTCATTTCCTTACTCATAAAACTGGCCTGGAATCTTTGAAACATTAACATTTGCAAAATATACACCACCACCAAAACAACAAGGTTTTGGAAATTAAGGTTCTTTTAATTGGTCACGTACAGTTAGATCAGGGTTTAGATAGAGGGTCCCATATTGACCATCTAGAAGTCTTTTTGAACAGCTATTTCATAACTTCTCTCTTTTGCTTTCCTCCTTCTGTGGATATCTTATTTCCATACTGGTTTGCACTTTGTTTCTCCAAGTGTTTTCATATATTTAAACCTGGTCTATGATTGTAGCTGTGCAATAGATGGATCACATCAAACAAACTTGGTTTCGTTAACCCTACAGAAAGGCTCACTATTATTTTCCAGCAAGCTCCTCCAGACCCTCTATTCCTGTGATGTCTCTAGGATATTACACTTGCTCATGCTACCTTCACTTGCTTCATCTCTTATCCTAGCTTGGTTCCTTTGCATCTTTTTAGAAAGACTTGAATGAAAGCTCAGCCTGTGGGGGGAAAATAAGAACAAGCCCAGACAAAGTGAAATGTCATAAACTTTTTGCTCAGCAGCCCAGGTGGTTTGAAGAGCCAGTTGTCTTTGGCTGCTAGCCTCCTATAGTGCTTTTATTTGTGGATAGTTCAGCATTTGTGCTTCTGTATGCATAACCCTAAGTGTAATAAATCCAACTGTTCTTAAATTATCCCTTCAGAGGTTCTACCTCAGTCAGCTCGGATACAAGCAAAAACTCAGTTTTCCAGTGCTTTAAAACAATCTCTACTGCTTATTCACAATTTTAACCTTTTATATTGGTTACACCATGGATGTGTTCAGACAGCAGGGTAATAGAAGGCCATGTACCTGGCCTGAAGCCTATTGGGATGGACACAATGAATGCAATTAGACTTTAATAACTTCTATGAAATAAAGCTTGTATTCAAAAGTTATTCTTTATCAAAGAGTACTGGAATAACAGCAAGAACCAGTGATATTTTAGAGCCCAACTAGGAAGTCCTACTCATTTTGTTTTCTTTCTCAGTTTTTTTTTTAAAGTTGATTATATTTTTACCTGAAACCAAATTTGTCAGCTTCAGATGCCTTGTTAACATAAAATTAAGACAACAACAACTTGTAAATTGTAAAATTTATGAAAATAAAAATGGATTAATATTTGATGAAGCTTCCATAAAAAGAGACTTAATTGTTCATATATTATTTATGAACCTTGGGGAACAATTTATCTTGTTTTTACCTTTCAGAACAGCCCCCTAGAGCTGTGGTGCAGAGTAGGAAGGGCTGGCAGTCCTCCTTCCTAGGGGTTCATTTTCTCCTTCTTCCCTGGCCATAGGCAGGAAACGAGCCGTCCAGTACTGTCAGGGACCAGACCCCCCTTCCCACTGCAAATCTGCTCTTGAAGTGGGTTAGGACCATATCAGGTGCCAGGCTCAGTGTCAGAGGACCCAACCGCATCTACAGTGGGGTATCACTGAATGTGACACAATTGTCCTGCCTTCATATGCAAAATGTTGCTTGTCCCTTTGCCACTCCTCACTGAGGACAGAGAGGGAGACTCATGGGAGAACTTTGTGTAGCAGATGATGTAAATTGCAAAACCTGCTAGAAATCTTCTAATTATTAGTTGGATTTATGTTTCTGTGTATATTATGTATAATCATAGAACAGTTAGGGTTGGAAAGGACCTTAAGATCATCTAGTTCCAACCCCCCTGCCATGGGCAGGGACACCTCCCGCTAAACCATGCCACCCAAGGCATAGGCACTCTATGTATAGTATATGCAACTCAGAAATGTTCTATGATTATTTTCCTTCTGTTCTTGGACACATAAAAGCCATTTTCGCCCTTCAGCTGCCCTGGTAATATTTTTTTCTTTGTTTTAACTCCTCCCTCCCATAGTCTATTCATGAATAAGAGATTTGGGTAGAAATGATATACAAAACCCCTCCTTTTCCTTGGGAAGTCAGGGAATGGAACTTGGCAATGACAGTCAGTACAATAGAAAATGTCTCTGTGCTCCACCAGCAGACAGGTAGTTAAAGGGGCCTCTCATTAGAGTGTTGTTGCAAGCAATAATGTAAGGTGTAAAAGTCACTTTGCCAGAGATCAACTTGTGATAAATACATTTTAATTCTTTATTGAGTTTTAAAGTATAACAACAATTGTTGAATAGGTGCGACTGAAAGCATGTTAAATGGCCTTCAACTCTTCACATTTGTATTGAACATCATCTCCAGGAGTGACATTTCATGTTACCATGGAAACAAATTTGACATTTCAAAAACACATTTATTGCTGGGTCACCAAGATAGGAATTTGAAAGAAAAAAAGGTCAGAATATTTGCCTGTCTCAGACATATTATACAGTTCGCTGTATTACTTTGGAGGAAAGAAATATGTGGTATTGTAAAATAACATGTTCCAGCTTGATCCAGTTTGAAAATATTTTGACAAGATGGTGGCAGTGTTACAGGTCAATAAAGCGTGTCTCAGTCTCTGAGATCTTGCAAAGTGATTAAAACTGTTTCTTGGATCAAGACCTTTTCTGGATCAATTCATGTCCCTAAGGACTTTCAGCCACGGATTTCACAACTGCAGTAGCTGTTCTCTACTTCATCATCTCTCCTTATAGAACACACTTGAAAGATTGATGTAAAGATTTTATTTCATATTCAGGAAAAAATTGCTATCTTAATGGGAATTATGCCAAAGTTTTATCCCAGATAATGTATTTAATATAAAATAGGAAATTAAGGAATCGAGGGTAAGATTTCGTACTGAAGGATGTGTGCCTGTCTTTGAAAAAGAAACATGGAATTTACTATTTTATTAAGATAGAACAAATGCTGTTCTTGAATGTCTTGCTGTAGCTCTGTAGTGATGTATTATAAAATCAAAAGGTAAAGTGAAAGTACGGATCATATAAAGTGAAATATTGCTTTTTCAAGGGATTTATCTTTTACATGGAGTAGTTGAAAGCTAATAAGGGTGGGAGAGTGAGTTATGGCCTGCAGCAAGATCTTTGTTGTTTGTACTAGCAAATAATATCTTTGAGCAAGGAAAACAGTGAGGGTTGCAGGAATGTGATTTTGGTAAAGTCCAACTCACTTAATGACCCTGAGCAACTGCAGTGAGTGTATGCATGGAGAGGTGTGCACAAACCTGGCCTCTAGTGCTGACTTGGAGCTGGATTAGTCAGCTCTATTCTGGGAGCTCTGGAGGCTCCTGCACCTTGTGTCACTCTTAGAAGGGCTTTTCAGCTTCCAGTCCAGAGCTGGCTTGTATCTCTCCAGCTTGCACCATAGCCAGGTCACCAGGCATCTGCCAACCCTCTGTGGATACAGAGAATCAACATACATGTATTTCATTAGATAAAGAAATAGTGTTGGGGTGGGGTCGGTCTGTTCTTCTTAGGTCTGTGCTTTTGTCACTTAGTCCCATGAGTACATTTTCCCAGCATCATGACAAGGAGAATTGCTTGACTCAAAGCCATCTCAGAAGCAGCATTAATTACCATGCTTAGCTGAATTGTCATTGTGGTGTGTGGGTACTGGGGAGGAGTACCTCCCATTAATATCAACAGACTAGTCCTCTGAGGAAACGCTCAAGGACCACACAGAAGACTGACCTACTTAGGTATTAACACTGCCGTTGCTAGACTGGTACCTGAGCAAAAATGCAGCAAGGCTTTCTCTTCTTCAAATACAACCATCTAATTTTTTTGTAGAAGAGGAAAAAATTATCTGCATAAGAATGTGCCTCTGATCCCCAAGGGGGAGAATATCAGTGAACAAGAGGAATTTTTGAGTGGCTTTTCATTTTTCTCTTTGTTTTCATGGTGAATGCAGTTTAGGCTGAGTTCTGCTCCTCTTTGCGTCTGGACTTCCATGAAATCAAACTTGATCAGCAATTTCCTTATTCAAAGTAAAAAGTAATTGGAAAACGTGTAATATTAAATCAAAAAACATCCACTGGAGGTGCAGGGGGGATGTGTGTGTGTTACAGCTAGGTTATAATCAATATATGGCTCATGTTGAGCCTGTATTCTGCAGTGCAAGGGAATAAATCTTTGTTTTCTGCTGGTTCATTTTAAGCATCTTGTGTCTGTTCAGAAAGCAAGGCGTTAAGTACTTGTGAATGCGACAGCTGTGCAGGCAAACATGGTGGATTGCTACTTACATTCAGTGGCATCTTGTATGTATGACCTTGGACATTAGAGGCTGTTTACTGAGAGTGGATGCTGCTCAGGACGCTGAGGTTATCTTCTACCCTCTCCAAAGGCTCCCTCACAGTTGGGCTCATGAGGGAACTTCGTTTCAAAACTGTTTCAAACACAGTGTTGATGCTACTTAGGCAGGGAGGCTCCTGAGATAGGTGTTTACGTTCATGATGTTGAGCAAAGCCAAGTCAAACTTTGAATGTAAAGACACTATTAATATAACTAAATAACTAAAGTTAATATTTTAAATAAAGCTCCAACTATCTACAAAGCTAACAGGAATACTTTTGTGGTATTGGCAGCATTAAAGTAAGCTGTGACAGTCTGGTACAGCTACATCAGGTTCTCTGGAGCACTCCCAAACTAAGTTTGGCTCATTCAGCTAGGTGTACATAGGACTGCAAACCCTGAGTTATTAACAGCATTGTAATCTGCTATACAGTAGTATTCAATGAAAATACACAGAATGGAGTATAATCAAAGCCAGAATCCCATCCTGGGCCTCTGACACAAAAGGTAGCTCCTCACTGTCTGAACCCTGCCTCTTCAGAACAAGGAGCTTTGGCAAGTGATCGTACCCAGTGTCCTTCATATTGGTGCTGGTGGGACTGCCAGCCACTGTGGGAAGGACATGTGCTCCTGTAGGGACAGCCCTAAACCAGTAGCTTTAAAGTAAGATGATTTAAGCATCTAAACATGTGTATGTACACTGAATAATTCACTGCTTTGCAGGCACACATCCTATAATCATGTGTGAGCTATTAAACTCCCAGTTGACCTCTCAGTATGCCTGCTACTGTATTTCAGTATGAAGACATACTTGCTGCCATCTACTGTGACTTATCCTGAATTAATTCTAATTGAATTAAAGTTGATCTTTAAGGGATAGGTTGGTAAGGAATGCATTCACATCGTTGTCCCCTGCTCAGTTCCATGCTGTCTGGTGTTAACTGACCACACAGGTTAGGACTTTGTTTCTATTTCACACTTTCCAAACCCAGGTCTTCAGCATCTTCAGTCAGGATGCCAGATAGCGCACAGCAATCCAGTAGCAGTTACAGCTAGTGCAAAATTGTGGGTACTTCAGGGTCCCTCCTACTCTTGGCAATGCCCCTGCTTGTAAACAGAGGAGGATGCTTGTCCTTTTGCCTACATCCTCACTATGAGAGTTCCTGTGAGGGTGGTTGTCCACAGGGGTGCTGTAAGTGCCTCTCTTAGAGTGAAAGATAGTCCTCTTCTCATGCCCAGAAGGTACAACTCGCTTGTTTGTTGGTATTTGCACTCTGTTTACAAACCACTCTCTTTTCCTTATTTATCACTCTTTCACTGCTATCATCAACCTTCTTATCACTTAATGATAGGCTTTCTCCCACTGAAAAGTAGTAGGGCTGAAAGCTGGGACACTGCTAGGGCACTGCTAAATCTTCTTTTCCACGTTTTGTCATTTGTCAGCTTACCCTTCAGCACTGATATGTGCCAAGCTGACTATTTTTGAGTTGTGCTAGTATCTTAATCAACATGTCATGCTGTCCACTGGCTTTGTAGAAATACGTATCTATTTCCTCAGTGCTATTACATTTATAGGCAACACTAATTTTATTTAGAGAAAAGATGTCAAATTAGTTTGAGGAGCTCTGTTTTCCATAAACCTTTGCTGCTCAGTATTAGTTATATTACCTTCCTTTAATTTTTAATTTATTAGATCTTGTACATGCTCTTCCATTATTCTACCTGGGACAGTTCTCTGTTCTGTAAGTCAATATTTGCTTGGGCCATTCCATTTCTCTTCCCAAAGTGTTGTCTCAGCATTAGTTTTGTTTCATTGACACGGTTTTATCCTCAAATCCAAAATGTTCCTGAAATCATCTCTAGTTTTTTAGGGGGCCCCAATCTTTAATTTTAGAATTCAGGGGTGAGAATTTTTGAGATTTACTTGATCTAAAAAATTTAATCTGAGCAGCAGCTGCTTGGCCCCCCCCTCCCATTTAAGTGTGTATTTGCTAGTTAAGTGTTTTCTGTGTTAGTACTGACAAGTCTGCCTACTGTCTCCAGTTGTGTATTTATCAAATTTCTGCAGTTGCTAGGTTTTGATTTATACTTACTGCTATATGGTTTTTCATCTCCTTACATTTCTATATTGGTGTGTGCATGTGTTTAATTTATCCTGGTTGCTCTGACTTCCCCTGAGCCAGGTTGAGTTCCTATCCAATGTGGCATTTTTTTTCTGGATTGTGGCTTTTGGGCATCTAGTAATATGTACTTAAGTGGCTCCCATTTATCATTCATGTTTTTCTATTTAATTTTTTTTTTCCTAAATGATTTGGTCCATAATTGTTTTCAGCTTTGTAAAACTGCCTTTATAAACTACTACGTGTATAACTTACTAGTTTGGGCTTTATTCTGTTTGCATATAAATGTAATCAAGTCATAATCACTTGTATGTAAGCTACCACTAATTTTTAGTTCTGTGATCAGTTTTTCTTTATCTGTCAAAATGAGGGAATTCTATACCAGAATTCTATACCAGAATTCCCTGATGTTGGATTCAGTCTTTATTGAGTTAGGAAATTGTCAGCTATAATTTTTGGAAATTCTTAGGATGCTTCATTACACAGGACCTCCAGTATGTCACTCAGGTTGTTGTTCTTCATAGTAGTATATATGTGTGTGGATGTGTACACACACACACAGGTGTGTGTATATGTGTATGCATGTAATTTCTCTTTTCATGAAATTATAAATTGTTGAAAGATCTTCGATTAAATTAAACCCCCCAACAACTAGAATTCAGCTTCTTCTTTGTTTCTAGGTTCATCTTGGTTTTGTAGGGACTCTAAGGGTTTTGAACAGCTACTCATAATCTGTGAAAATTCAGAAATGCTCCAACCTGCTTGTGGCTTGTCATACCGATGAGTAATACTGGTTCAATTTCATCATTTACCATTGGTGAATTCTTATTTATGTCTTTCTCAAAGCAAACCAAACAAACCCCTACCCCTCATCCCTCCAAACGAAAGCCAGACAAAAGCCCCAACAAAATACCCAACCACAAACCAAAACCCCAAACCCCAAACACTTTCTGCAGCCCAGCTGGTGCGTGACCCCTTCATGGGTGCCAGCAGAAGCAATCAGTGCCTGTGAGGCTCTTAGGCTCTGCATAACAAGAGTTGTCACCATCAGACAACATCCCATGGGTCAGAGATTGTTTCTTCAACTGCCTGGCAGGCATGTCTGTATAATACTCAAGCTCCAGATGACTCTCAAATAGAAGCAGCTCTGTTCATACATTAAGTTGCATAGAAAAAAAAATAAAATCCCAGGAATTCCGTTGGTAACCCATATTACAAACTATCACTAACAAGTAAAGTACTTACAGCTAGTAGTGCTCCCTGGACTGTTTTCTTGTGATGTAATGCAAAGAGGCTGTTTGCAGTCAGGGGAAGAAAGGTGAACTGCTGGTAAGGTCTGAGACTTTTGCTCACCACTCTGTCTGATGGTACTGGGCGATGAGTTTTCCCTGTGTTTAGGGTGCCTGGATTAAATTTAAACCAAAATAAAATCCCTGTTCTTCTCAGGAATGTTTCTGAAATACTGTAGCTTTTTACTGAAATGTTTAGCAGAAATCCTGCCTCCTGGTAGCTCATGGAAGCTCCCAGTAGCCATTCTTGAAAGAACATACTGTATTCCACCTTCTTATGGCTGCTGCCTCCTGCTTCTAGTCCTCTGTGAGCTCCTACTCCCCTGCCCTTGGGACAGGGTACTGCCTCTTTGCTGGGTGCCTGGCTCAGGCACCTGGAAGAGCTGCCCTGTGAGAGGGATGCCCTTTTCAGGCTTGCTGGTTAATGAGCACCATGCCCATGTGAGGAGTTGCTGGAGGGAAGTTCTCTGAGCTGCCTGATGTGCGGGAGTGAGAGGCATTCGCGTGCCATGCCATTAGTCTTAAACACACATTCCAGCACCTTAGCTTGACCTCTTAATGGCTCACTTAGTGGAGGATGCAGGGCTTATGACTGTGTTTGACAGTTCCCCTGTGCTTAGCAGTCCTAACATGTTAGGGGCTTGTTTTCCTGCATTGAAGAAGAGAAATACACCAGGACGTTGTGGGGAGGGAGGCCCCAAACCAGACAACCGACAAGACCACCCCCATGAACACCACTACAAAGAGAAACACATGCTGAAGAAATTTTTCAGGATGGAAATAGTGGGGTTATGTCCACTTCTGAGGAAGTCCGGTCAGTCCTCCCAGGATTGCATACCAGAAGTAGAAATCACTTCTGGTTTTCTGGCTCCTGGGGCTCAGGACTGTTGCAGCACTCAGGGCATGCTGGTTTTGACAGCACAAGGAGGGTCAAGATCTACTGAATTTTTTCTATGGGCAGGGACAGCCTTAGCTCCTGCAGTTGAATGTGTCTCCCCAGCCAGAAGGTCGATTACTGGGATAGCAGCAGTGAAGGTGTAACTGAGAGAATGAAAAAAACAGTGGAGGTAAGATCTGTGGAGAGACGTCAAAGGACAAAGCAAAGCATAGCGATTTGGGGCCACAGCAGATACTGGTTAGGAAGGAGGATTGGGAGCACCTACCACATTACACCAACAGGCTCTGCTAGGATCCATATGTTGCACTGGTGTGCAATATTTTTTGTAAACTTCATCAATTTCCTGTGAACACATTTTTTTACCAAAGCAGGAGGGAGGAAAGAATAGGAATTTATTTAGGCTAAAATGTGGATATATTTCACTGCTAAGGTGTAACTTTGAAAGAAAAGTCCTCCTATTCTTTGCTGGTTTACTTTCTCTTTCCCCTTTTTCAAAGAAAAGGTAGATACTAAAAAGCTCATTCATTAACTTTTCAGATAAGAACCTGACAGTGTCCTGAAGTTCTGAGTGCAGTTACAGCACTTTTGATGTCTATCATGAAATGTTTTCTTTGCAACTGGTTTGAAGTGTAGACACATAAGCACAGGCAGACTGTGCTCCCAGGTGGGTCCTGCCACGGCTGGGAACCAAGGTGGGATTACTGCTGTCTGCACTGACTGGGCATGGGCTGAAGCCTGCTGCTGCCAGGGTGGGTGAGGGAGGTCTGGAGCAGCCTTTGCTGGGACAGAGAGCTCCTACCTTTCTGATGTGCCTCCTACCATCAGGAAGGGAAGACTTTAAACAGAGCAGTGATAGGTTGGCTCATGCTGGCTGTTGAAAGTGGATTCCCAAGTTCAGCTGGGAAGTCATGAAGGCTTTGCAGAAAGACCTCTCATTCTCTGAGGTCTAGGTCTCTCGCCTCTCAGCACAGGGTGTCTCTACTTTCCTCTTCATGTCTGTATTTCCATCTCATGCTCGTGCCTTCCCTGCTGCCCACAGCCCAGAGAAACAGCGGGCTTGTACTGCATCACAGCCTCACCTTAACTGCAGGGTCACAGCTTTCGGCTCCAGGCCAAGCATTTTCCTCCACTGGCAGCTGCTCCTGGACTGCTGGCCCCAGTTGCTTCTCAGGGCTTTTGTTTAAAACTTGGACAGTTTTTCATCTTTGTTCTAGCACTGGTGCAGCTCCAGAGAAAGTAGCAGTGGTAGAAACAATGGCTTATTCATTTTTATCACTCTTTCTTATAGCTGTATAGTGTTAGCCTTCATTTTTGCCTACAGGCAAGGTAGAATGCTTCAAGGTCAGCTCAGAGGGGAGCCAAAAGGCTTGTGCTGTGCTTGGTGGCTAGAGATGCTCAGTCTGTAGTAATGTTCCCCACAGGAGCTTGCTGCTCTCCAGATGAGGTGTGAGGCTACATGATTCAATCAGAAGACTATGTTCCACTGCCTAAAGCCAGTCCAGAGCAGGCAGGTTGAGACACTGTGCTTTTCCTCTCCAAACCCTCCTGGGAAGCTGGCAGCTGTGCCAGGGCTTACATGGAGACCTCTGTTGTGAGGATTGAAGGAAAGGCAATGAAGATGTTCAGGCCTTTTACTGTCACCCACTTGAACACAAGGAAAAGGGAGATGAAGCCCCAAGAGGCTAACCCTGCAATTGCTTCAGTTTGTAAAGCCAGTGGGTTCATCCCGTGGGAGAGAGCAGTCTCAGACCCTTGAGTCCAAATGACCGACTGGAAAGCCAAGCAAGTGTGAGGAAGCAATATGGTTACAGTCCATACTTGCATACATGACCTTGACTATATCTGTACCAGCTGTTACTTTAGGGAATGGTTTTATTTTCCACTAAACAGGTTAAATAGAGGAGGGAAAAAGAAAAAGTAAAACCAAAAAGACTTTTGCAGTGTTTTCAATGGAAGAACAAACAGAAAAAGAGAACCAGGGCAACCCTCAGCTGGATCCAAATTGCTTGGAAGGGTGATGCTCTCTTTGCTGGCAAATTGCAGGTGACAGGTCTCCCATAGCCCTACCTCTCACCAGCTACTGGTCCAAGTGAAGTACATTGCTTATTTGGAGCAGATGTGCTCACCAGTGGGGCACATGCAAGAATCAGTCCAGCAATTAAATGCAGTAGCCCCAGCTCAGAAGCAGCATCTCCTACTGGCATTGAAGCCACTCCCCTTTCAGAGGGACCCTTATGCTTTGAGGAAAAATGTGTTTAATAAACCACAGGCTCTATTTACATAACGTGGCTTGCATTGGCATTTCTAATTGGGGGGCGGTGTGGGGCACAACAAAAGCAATCTGACATAATAAAAGCTAAAGGACTGGGTAAACCCTGCTCTGGGAAAGGGGCATGGTGGAGGGAGGAAGGAGTCTATGGTTTTGAAATGCAGCTTGCAGTGTGATGCTGGTGCAGAGAGTAAATAGACCGTGGGTGCAAGCCTAATAGGAAATGCGTGTGCTTGCCCACACTTGGCTGCCTGGAAATTGGTGGCTGTGCTGGGCTCATCTTGCTCTGGCTTGGCCTCAGCTGCCCGATTGTACACGGCAATTGGAGCTGATGCTGTGCCTCTGGCTTCAGTGCTGCCCAGAATTTCTTCTTTTCCTTTCTGCTTTCCTTCGTTCAGGAGCTTGCAGGCTGCTTCACTGCTCTTTTTCACAGGCAGGGGTGTTGGTGTTGCCAACAGCATGGTTCAAACCTGTTTATTGACAGTGGAAGTAGAGCTGTGCTCTGCAGATGCACTAGTTTCTGCTCCTTTCTGATGACAGTGTTTGCAGTTTAGGGCCATGCAGGTCATATGGTATCACTTAGCAGTATGCCTATATAGTTTTCAAGAGTATGCTCATGGTCTTAGGTCCTGCACTCATTCTTTTAAAGAATAAGCTCTTGGCACCTCTGCGCCCTTCCTGCCTTTAAAGCTAAATTGTGAGCCATGCTCATCACCATGTCCCTTCTATTTATCTATTTTTATATTTTATGGAGTCTGTTATTGTTAAATGTTCTGGTTCATAAACCCAGTTTAAAAATAAAATATGGATTTGGGGATTGAAATATGCTGTGTTTTGTGCTTTAGAAACTGTCCTTGAAACAAGTCTCTTCATCTCTCTATCACTAGACATCATGAGGATTTGTGGTTTTAAGAGTTCATTAATATTGCTTGCCTGTTCCCCTGAGCACTTGATGCCAACTGGTGGTGGAGGCTGCCCCTGTGACAGAGAGGGTGCTCAGGAGAGGAAAAGGAATAGAAATGCCTCCAAATGTGAGTGGGTTGGGAGAAGAGTTCCCTTTCCCTACCACTGGCTGGGACAAGGAGGGGAAATGCTGTAGGAAGGGAAAGGAATTGGTGCTTCAAGGGGGAGGATTTGAAGATTTCCAGGGAAGGCTTGGTGTGGATCTGTGGAGGGCCAGAAGAGACAGCTGGACTGTGGGAGCATGGCTGTATCTGAACTTTTTTTTACACCTCCTTTTGCAGTAAAATAATGTCAAAAGAGACATTTTAGGTGGTTGTACCTCACATCCCAAAGCAGAGTCTGTACTGATCCCTGCAGCTAGCTATTGTGAAGGGAGGATGCATGGGTCTTGTGTATCTCACGTCTCCAACAGCAGGTGAGCAGGACAGAGCCAAGAGGTAAGAGGACAGGCTCCAGCTGGCTTACCGTGATAAAGCTTGGAAAAGGATAGAACCAACCTGGCTTGTGCCAGGGGAATAACTGGCCCTGGGCCATGATTGTTTTGCTCTGATCTCTGAGTACAGACGTGCAAAATCACCTTAATATTGCCATGTAATTGCTGTCAATGTTAGTAAACCAAACTTGATCATGATTGCTTCTCTCTGGCCTTCGACTTATTTCTTCTGTTTTCACCAAAGTGTTTCTTTGACACTGCTTAAAAACAAGTGGGGACTGTGTTGTTCTATTCCCTACCATCTTGTAATTTGTGCTTTAGCAGAATTGCTGCTACCAATCATTTTTCAGAAAGATCTCTTTCTGTTAACTGTTGTTCTTTTTGGAGAAGAAACTCACTGGGAGACTTCCCAAGCCCTGTTTGTTTGAATCACAAATCTTGGTCACTACTGGGAGCTGCATCTATTTCTTTGATGAAATAGTAAACTAGGATTGTAGCCAACACCTATAAAAGTGGCATTAGTAGAGTTGTAAGAGTCTAATGGCTGTGAGTTTAAACTTCATGTATAATGTAGTAAATTTTACAATCCACATATTCAATGTAAAAATGGAAATGAGATACGCTAAGCAGCTCCCAGGAGGTAGCAGTATAAAATCCACGTAAATTCTTACAGCACTAAAGAAGAGAAGAAAAATCAGGGCTAGTTGCTAGCTACTGTAATAAGAGGAGTTTCCTACTCACCTTACTCTGGGCTATCTTTGTGCATTTCTGGCCTTTCTGCTTTGTTAGCTACTTGATAAACACAGAAAATGCACATTCCAGAAGCCTGTCTGCTTTGAGAAGCTGAACTTGAGTTGTCTTCCAGGAGGGAGGATGCTGTGCAGCGGAGCAGACTAGCGGATCACATCTCAGCTTAGGCACCAGCAGAGATGATACAGGTCTGTGATCTCAGCAATGACCTGCAGTGGTAGCTTTGGAAAGCTGTGGGTACCCCAGGGGACTCTGAGTCTAGGCTTAGCAAAATGCTATAAAAACAGTACTGGGAGATCCTGTTCTAGATTTGCCTTCACATAGCTCCCTCACATAGAGGGAATTTCTATTTTACTGAACTCACAAGTAAAACAGGCTAGTGTGGGCTGGGTTTTTTCTGTGCAAAATTGAAAGCTGTTTTTCCTTAGCAATGGGGAAGCTTTCCTGGCTGTATAGGAGATAGTGCTGTACTAATTGCCTGTTCAGAGAAACCTGGTCTGGTAATGACAACCTGACTTCATTTACAAACTAATGTGTTAAAATATTCTGCAGGAAAGTTAGTATGCTCTTTTGGCAGCTATAAAGGAAAGCTGATTCTGCCTGTTTTTTTCCTCTGGGAAAGAAGTCATTCTGTTTGGGATGCTTTTCCTTTGTATCTGCCCTGCCAGCATCCAGGGCTTTTGGAGAATTTCTTGTAGGTACATAGACCTGAGAAGATGCATGTGAGTTGGTTTTCCAGCTGCCAAGAAGTGGGGAACTGGAGGCTCCAGCACAGTCTTTAGTACAAGGCTGCCCTTTCTGCCATGTCCCCCCAGCCAGCTTTTCCCACCTGCTGCCCTGTCCCACACAGGGTATGACAGCACAAGGTGCCTGCCCAGACTGTCAGCAGAGATGCCCATGCTTGCTTTCTGTGTCCCAGTCTTGCATGGGCATGACAGACAGTGCAACATCTACTCCCAAATATCTAGATGAATGATTATAAAAAGTGCTATTTTTGAAGACATAGCAGTCGATTATGCATTTGACAGAAGGTTTTAGGAAATAGGCAATGTGGGATGTACTGGGAGGAAAAAAAAAAATCAATCTGTGTATTTGTCTTTTAACTAGTTGGAGACACATTGGCACATATTTTTGGCACATTAATGAATTCTGCCTTATTTAATCTCTGCTACTCTTATAATATGAATTTGTGTTCCATTTGGGTGTTAAAAATCAGAAAGTCAGGGAGTTAAGTTTCCAGAGGAAGTTATAATCACTTCAAGCTCCAGAGCCGGAATGAGGAGGCAGCTACAGTTGCTCAGAAGGAGAGCAACCAGACAAAAGGCTTCATAATGCGGTTTGTAGCGCGTCTCTGTAGCTGTACATTAGTGGGAGGAAGGGCTCCATACAGCAGTGGAGCTCCCCTGGGAAACACCATTACTGAGCCATGCACCCCAGCCCAAGGTGCTGGCTGTGCTGGAGTGCAGAGGCCAGGGAGCACCTGTGGCCTCAGCTGTAGCGGGCTGGAGGCTGCTCCTTCCTGGAGTAACCTTTGCCAGTTTATTGGCATCTGACTCCATCCTGCCTTAAACTTACAAGTGCTCAGTGCTTCTTATCAGTGACTTGTTTTCAGTAAATATAACTTAATTCTTTCCTTCTTTCCTCATTCTACACACATTTTTTTTTTTTCCTTTCCTATTTGAATGAGTAGAGAACTGCCGTATACAAAAGGTCTTACAGTTTGGCAAAAAATGGCTAAAAAAAGAAAACACTTTAGCTTCTGTGAAAGAAAGATCAGTTAGATTTCCACCACCTTACCCCCCACCCCCCAAAGGTGAACAATTAAGAAGACAAAAGGAGTAGATGGAGACAAAACAGCACTGATTTGAACACAAGTAACAGCACTGGAGCTGGCAGCAGCAGTAGTATGAGCAGCAACAGAGAAGCTGGAGAACTAGCTCATTTGTATGGTGTTTAACTTGCTTCCTGTTGTGCTCGGGAGGGCAGCTGGGGTCGAAGCTGACTGCACTGGATAGCTGGGGAGTAGAGACTAGCAGCACATCTCCTTTTCAGCAAGAGGTGGCCTATGTTTGCCCATAGTGCAGTTCCATTGAAATCAGAACATTTCATGAGAGCAGGTAAATGGTTGACATTTGTAAGATGAAAACATAGTAACTTTTTTTTCCTCCATGCATGACAAAACAATTTTGTTTCAATGGTGTCACAATAACAGGATTTCAGGGAATTGTTTAGAAAACTCAGAAATGTGATTTTTTTTGTCAAAACCAGTTTCTTGTACCTGAAATCATTGCTTTTGATTGAATGTTTGATCTGAAGTTTCTAGAAAAGCTAGAGGTAAATGGAGTGCTTAATTCCGAGTAATTTTCTCTGTTTTCCAGTATTTTGCATGATTCCTTGTATTGTCCTTTCACTTCACAACTCCCTTCCTCTACCTGTTCATCCTCAATAAGATTGGCACATAAAAGCACATAGAGTTTAAATTTATTTTACAGGAAACACTCAAAATTTGGTATTTGTTTTGCCACTTTTGAGATAAAATATTTTGAAAACATCACCAACAGCAATGTTAGACACAGAAATTGTTTTTATTTTTATATTTTATTTCTGACTGACAACAAAGCCAAATTCCAAAAGCAGATCAAATTTTTCATGAAATGTAAATGTTGAGGTCTGGTCTGCCTTAGGGTTTTTGGGTTTTTTCCCCCTATATTTCTGAAAGAAAAGGATTGAGCAGTATAGTTCTGAATGATTTCATTAGTGCTAAGCTGAAGGGAAAATAGCTTTTAATCTATAAGAAAATCCAAATTTTTCTGAGGCTTGGAAGGGAGTAGAGGAAGGTGTGAATTCCAGTTTCCAGCTACATGCAGTGTCAAATACAGCAATTCAGCTGATCCCCCAGGCTGTACAGTTTTTCATGAATGAGGAGGAAGGGGAGGGGAGGGGACAAAGTTTACACCACAGAGAGTGGAGATGGGAGAAATACCAGGTGGATGCTGATACCCCAGAAAGCGCTCCCCTGGGTCGAGCAGAGCAGCTGGGGGTTTGTAGGCCTGACGTGAGAAGAGCTTGTGCCACTGTCCCTACAGAGTCACCTTGTCCACAGCAGGGTGGATCCATCTCTGGTCCAGCTATCAGAAGCCTGAGTGCCCCACTTGCAGCCTCACGCGCAAGCACTTAGTGATTTCATTTTATGTGAAGTCCAGCTGTCCTCATTCTTTGAAGTACCTTCTCTAGCATTAACAGATGTTCAGTATCACTTCCCTGCTGCAATCAGGATGTCCTTGATCTTCATTACGATGCACCATACCTTTGTGAGTGACTCTGTGTATTTTCTCCATGGAAGATAGCAAGTATGGAGGAAGCTCACTTTAGTGATTTAGTAGATTTGGACTTCTGGCTGAACATCGTAGTCAGCCGGGGCAGAACAAGTGGCTGCTCATGTTCATTGCCAATGTACCCTAGGCAAAAATCAATGTTATTTGCAGAGGCATTTGGAAAAGCCTGGGTGTCTGTATGGGTTTGTTCCATCTGATGTCTGAATTGCTGTGCCTTCTATTTCTCTCTGTTACGTTATTTAAATTACTCTTAATTTTGCGATTTCTTTTTAGGGAAGGATTGATGCTTCTGGTCGGTGAAGTGGCACAGATCAGATTGTTTTCAAGATTTTCAAGGCTTTCATCTGGTCTACGTCACCAGAAAAAACTGTGACATTTAATGACTATTCAGTGTATTTAAAATAAGCAAATACTCTCATCCCATTTCCCAGTGGAAAAACATTTTAACAGAATTCCTTGGGAGGAAGCCTCACTCTGAACAGCATCCATTGTCAATACGAGCAGTGCTGGCTTACCAGTGCTCCTGCCATCTTCATTGGTACTTTATTGACAAACTAATCACTTCTGCCCCTCAGGTGTCCTATTCCTCCCACAGCAGTTGTCTTCCCATTAAATGAGAGGGGTACCTTTTGGCTTCTGTTTGCTTTTTCACTGAAGTAGACTGTGCTACTACTAAATAATGATAGATGTCCTGCTGCTGATAATGATGGAGAGGGTAATGCTTTGGTTCCAACCTGGTAATAAGAGAAGTATGTATTTAATTTACTGTAGTTTATTACCTATTAAATTAATGTCCCATGCATGTGGAACGTGGTAAGTTTGCCCGAGTTGCTCAGTAGGAAGGTTTTCCTGAGTTCACCTCTGTCCTGGGTTCAGCAGTAACAGTCATTTTTCTCCTTCTTAGTAGCTGGTACAGTGCTGTGGTTTTGACTTTCGGCCTGGGAACAGCACTGATAACACCGATGTTTTTAGCTGCTGCTCGGCAATGTTCACTCTGACCAAGGACTTTCTGAGCCTCATGCGCTGCCAGGGAGGATGGGAAGCCGGGAGGAAGCAGAGACAGGACACCTGACCCAAACTGACCAAAGAGGTATTCCATACCACAGCATGTCAT
>JAOEHY010045810.1:0-20339 GCA_025447955.1 Psilopsiagon aurifrons
CCTGCCCATGGCAGGGGGGTTGGAACTAGATGATCTTAAGGTCCTTTCCAACCCTAACTATTCCATGATTCTATGATGACAATTTTACAATATATTAATCAGTATACACTGGCAGCAAAAATGGATCTCTTACTAATAAGCTTCATAGACTAAAAAATACTCTATTATCAAAAGTTACGTTTTGAGCTTACTGAAGCACAGGCAGGCAGATATTCTTCATATTAGGTGAAAAGGAGTTAATCCTACATGTTAGTCAGTGTAGGATTTGGGAGAATAAGAACATGGATGAGACAGCTATCAAAAAGTATGTTCCCTCCTTGGTCGGTCTTGCTTAGATTGCTTACAAAGATGGTAGTTAAAACTTGTCTAGATTTATACATAGTATCAACATCAGTTTATTAATGTAAACTAGCGAGGCCTTGAAGTCTCTTTTACACCCGTTATTTGCATTTTGAATATTTCAAATATCTACCTGGACTGTTTCAGGAAAGCTATAGCCCGATAACCAATGTCCTTTCTATAAATGGCACCCTTGAAGTGTATGGCAGCTACTCCCTTGTTGGCTTCTTGCAGGGCTGTCATTAAATCCGCTTTAATCGCAGTTACTGTAAGGACTCTTCCTCCGCTAGTTACCACTTTGCCATCCTTCAGGGCTGTGCCTGCATGGAACACCTCCAATCCTAGTTGCTTAGCCTTAGAAAGTCCTGAGATTGTTGTTTAAGAAAATAAAAGCAGAAAAATAAATGTTAGAATATCCTCTATTAAATTACAAATTAAAAGATATTCAGCACTTATTGACTGTGTCTAGAAACCAAAACTGAATTCAGTGTGATCATGTTGGAAAATAGGAATAAATTTGTAAAACCTACATTTTGTAGAGAGACAGGTCTGCTACTTGTATGCTCAAAGACAAAGAAAGAGGTATTTAGCTGAGACATATGCATACAACATCTAATTCCAGCTGGATTTTATACTTCACTGACACACAAACCACAGAACATATCAACATCATTATGTAAGAATCAGTGATGAGTCCAGAACTACTTTACTGTAACACATATAAAAGAAATGATAGAGAACTTAATAATACAGTGTAGAGAATCGAAAACATGATGGGTGCATTAACAATAAACGTCGAGGCGTGAAAACTCAGTCATCTTTTCCTGACCCATAGCCACAAGACCTATAGTTTCTATGTGTCTGTGTTAAACTGATTCGCCTTCATCCAGCAAAAGAGAGAATGGAGAGAGAGCAAGAGAGAAGTCAGACTTCTGTGGTTTCTCCTGCTATATTCACCTGTTATTTCCAAACCCCTGGGATATGTTCCTGGATACCCTTCGCTAGCCATGACCACTGTCACAGCTGCACTGTCTTCAAACCACACTGGCATGGAACTAGACAACTTTTTATTGATAACTGCTTGCATGACTTCATACAAATCACTTTTCAATAGTGGAAGAATTACCTACAAAAATAGAGATCAGCAAATTCAAGAAAACAATATAAATTGTTACATTTTGTCTCATCAACCTTTAGAAAATACTCATGAAACTGTAAAAACAACATTAAATATGTTTGTATAGTGTATTTTCACACATTTATACATAATGTGCATAATCTGTGTACCTTTTAAAATACTATTCCTTGAAGGTAACTTCAGAGAGTAAAAGATATGCTACATAGGGAGAAAAAGTAGACAACAAAGAACCCTATTTATTCTGAAGAATTAAAATGAAGTGGTTTGTTCCACTTATTAACAGGGAGTGAGGAAAAGAAGTGTTCACTTCTAATAAAGTAAAAAAAGAATTCAAGTCCATACCAGAAAAGATATGAAAGTGCTGAGTTTCACTCAAGCTTACCCTTGTAAAGCCCATCTTTGAGTAAAACCTGCTGAAATCTTCTCTGGAATAGAACAATTTCATAACAGACCTTCTGTCTTGAGTAAACAAACCACATATTTTAAATCTCAATCAGCTAACTGTTAATCTGAAAGTTAGGTAAGAATAATAGTAGATGGTAACAGACTTTCCTCCCATAATGCCAAACTGTATCTACCTCCGAAGTAACTGACCTGACATTCTGGGTCACCAAATCTGCAGTTAAACTCAAGAACTTTAGGTCCATCTTTGGTAAGCATTAACCCAGCATAAAGCACACCTAAAATAAAAAATTATATAAAAAGCCATCTAAGCAACTGCATAGGTCTTATGTTTCATATTTGCAATAGCATTAAAAAGAACGACACCTGTGCCTATTTAAAGGTAGGATGTTGACACTTGAGAAGTGTTAAAAACAAATCAGGCAGAAACAGTTGTGGTTACAATTCTGCAACTTATTTTCAAATGTTTTCCTCTCCCTTCTTCCTTACTTGACAATTATCCATCATTAATAAAATTATATCCATTGATTTCAATGGTCACTAGATCAAGCCACTGATACCAAACCCAGTTTCCAAATAACTTGAAGTTACTTTCCCTAACTTACATTGTGAGTTAGGCCTATGAAGAGGACAAAGTAAAAAAAAAGTCTTTCTCCTTACGATTAAAACCCCCAAACTCTTGTACATACCCAAATAGGGGACACCTTCTTTCCTCATGCCATCAACAGTTTTTTGAAGAACAGTATCTCTTATTTTCTGCAGTAAATCTTTAGAAATCTATAGAATAGGATTAGAAAACAGTGTTTGTAAAAAAGGGAGTGCATAATTTTTCCAACTCTGATGGCTAGCGTTTCTAAGAACCAGCACAATACTTGGTGTTCTGCTTACTCCAAAGTGTTTCATACTAACTTGTCTTAGAAAACTAGTATTTCTTTCTCTCTCCTCAGATAACAGCATTAAAACAACCGTTTGCATTTCTTCAGACACTTTTCCATGCTTAGATCTATATTTTTACACAATCAGCCTCGCTTCACCAGAACAAACCATTTGTACAGACTGGAATTTAGATAAGGTGTCCCAAAGACAAATCAGCTGGAAAATACAATGATCAATGAGCACATTTTATTCAATAAACAAAATTAATAGTTTTACAGATTAATAAAACCTTTTTTTTCTTTTTTTTTAAATAACCTTCCCCCCCCTCCCCAAATTACTGGCCATGACATAGTTAAGAGAAAACAAAGTAAGTCCTTTTGCAAATAGAAGTTCCTTAAGCCACAACAAAAATTCATCATTAGCTTAGTTCAGCACAAGATAAAAATGTGGTTTTAAGCACCTGGTTCAGTATTTCACAACATTAAAAAAAAAAAAATATCAAAATCAAAATATAAAGTTGCAGAAATAACATATCCACCTTTCCAGTTCCTCCTGTTCATCATGTGGAACTAAAAATTCACACATGCTTTCCATGCTAGAGGTGTAGCACAGCTGCAGAGGAGCATCTCCTTATCAATACATTTTTACCTGAGGTGCTGGGGAATAAGCTCCCATCCCTCCAGTATTAGGGCCTTCATCTCCATCCATTAATCTCTTGTGGTCCTGGGCTGCAGGCATGGAAGCAATTGTGACGCCATCAGTGAAACACAAGCACTAGATAACAAGGAGAATAATTAAAACTCCAGTGTATGATTAAAATTAAAGCACAAAGTCACAAGTATATTTGATTTTCAGCATTGCAACAGATATTTAAGAGTATAAATTCTGTCTCCCTGTTAAAACAAACTATATTCTGAATGTTTTCCTTTTCCCTCAGGAAGAAGTGCCTCATTTTTTACTACCTTGCTACGAAAATTACCTTTAATATAACACATAAAAATTACAACATGCATCAGTAGTTGTACTGAAAGAAAATCCTAAAAAGGTTAAAAAAACATTTAAAATATTCATGATGGAAGCTATTTCTTCCCTCACCTTCCTCCCCTCCCTGCCATGGAAGGAAGGCATTACGTTCCTTTCAAGATTTCCTGTTCCTTGATAAAACTATTTAATTTTGAATTATTCATAAATCACTTATATAGCAGATGCTTTTACCCTCCTTATCTTCATAATAACAAGTCTGCTGGAATCTTCTGAACCTCGATGATGATCTTCACTGATTGGACTACTGCTAGCTGTACTCAAAACCATTTTAGAATGCTAATTAAAAAAACAAACAAGGACTTCCCTACATAACCTGAAAATGAGCAGATATATGAAAAACTGTAATAATTTTTGGAAGGTGAATTATTTTGACAGCCAAAGTAAGCACCATGTTTTTCATATTTCTGTCAGTTACCACAGAAAAAAAATCCCCTTTAAACTGCATGTTTATATTATTGTGTTATTTTACAGTAAGTATTTTAAGGATTAATTGAGAGTGTTATATATTTTCCAGCACAGAATGAAGGTCTGGATAACCCCTTAGTTCCTAAACAGGTCAAGCCAACCAGGAAGGAGTAAGGACGCCTTGCACATCTGATTTCTTCATATTGGCCAGGAAAATAGACTATGCAAAGGTTGGCAATGGTTGGGGATGATTGCTTGCTTTATAAATACCACCACCTTCAAGATGAATGTTCACAACATCCAGCATAAGTCAATTCCAGCTCCAAGAGCTGGGAACCGGAGCTGGTACTTGGCTGTTCAACTTTATGTGAAGCAGGTGTCATGTTGCTCTGACACCTCAAAACACAGGCTCTGAATTCTCCTTTCCTCTTTCACACTCTACTAATCACACCGGATACACTTTTTTAAACAAATAAGATGAATCAGTTTAAAATGAAGGGGGAGGGGGCCCAGGGAAATATTTCGTTCTGCATATGTAGAGTAAATCAACACTGTCAAAACATTCAACAGCCTTTGGTTCTGGGTCCCTTGTCCCCAGATGCATTTCCACATTGCAGTATCTAGGCAAATAAAAGGATCCAGAAGGCACCTGTCTTGAGCTGATTGTTCCCCTGCTCCAAAGGAGTTTACAGCTCCCTCATCATGCAGTTCAATGTATTTCCTTCATCAGCAAAGCTGATGAAGTCCCCATGCTCCCTTGCTCCCAATCACTCTTTGCCTTGCTCTGCACTTCACCATCGTGCTACTATACTGATTCAAACGGCACCGGCCTTTAAACCAGAACACAGGAAACATGTAAGGTGGTGGTGCTGATTTTGAAAAATGATCATTAGATTGTAGCTTCACAAAGAGCTAACTAGTATAACTGAATCAAAGGCAAACAATAGTGAAGAGGAAGCTGTGTGGAAGGGAAGGGACATCTTACGCTGCCTTTGCTGCCAGAAACACTAACAGAACTGCATGCTCAATGACACTCAAAATGTTTAAGGTTTGGTATCTTTTTTCATTTTGGCAAGAGCTTATTACTGTTTGAGTTATCTTTATTTAATTTTTTCAACAGACTGCAGGATATTTGGTTCTTAACATAGCTGTCTTTAATTAACAGTTAAATTTTTAAACAGGTAACTGGTTTTAAGCAATAAAATCCTACACATCCCTGCTGTAGGTACTTACACAGTATTTCCTAAATAGTTAAGAACAGGTATAATCAAATGTTACAGTGAGATGCACACTTACAGAAACTTCTTCTCCTTCAAGAAGTTCTTCAACAACAACAGTTTCCCCAGCTGTGCCAAAAGTCTTATCCTACAGTAAAACCAAAATATCTTTAGTTCTCCTTTTGTTATTTTAAACTTTTAAAAATGCAACAAGAAAAAATATTTCTACTACAGCAAGAAAGATCCAGTGCAGTTTTGAGACTGTTAATCCATTGTCTACCCTGGTCATGTCAAAAATGGTAAAATCCTTGCTTCTCTTTTCTGTTTATTCCTAAATAAATGCAGATTTTATGTGTCAATGTTTTTAAATTTCATACGATATTTATGACTTACTGAGCAATTCCTCATGCTCTAACTTCTGAAGTTTTTACCCACTATACTAATAGCAATGACTATCAAGTCTATAATCTGAACTTCTATTTTACAAGAAAGTGCCATTCTATGGAATACATTGGAAGTGGGCAATATTTTCATATTTCAATGCAATGTTTAAACACTGACTACATATTCAGGCAACTAAAACCAACCAGCCCACACTGACAAGGTAATTTTGTGGATCTGTAAGACTCTCTGATGTACTTTTCATTTTTTGTTCAAGATGAGCCAGTTGTTAAGACATGTATTTGTCCAATAACATACACACACAACAAAATGTGAGTGCAGACCCTATCTGTATTCTGACTCTTGAAATACAAGTGTCAAATGACATCTATGAATCAGGATAGCATCTCTTCAGATTTTGATGGTCCTAATGTAGTTGTCAAATATCATAGCTAAATGTATACTTTGCTTGAAATAATTCCACTGGAATTTCACTACATGCTTAAGTACTGTACTTTAATACTTAGGACTGGAGTCCTAAAGCTGATGCTGCTTGTCACGACCAAGGTCAATTGCAGTGTTAGTGTTACCGCACTGCAGTACCAGTTTGTTTGCAGCAGTCTCAAATGGTACAGGCAATCCATATGGAAGTGTGGGTTTTATTTAGGAATGATTCTATTTTAGCCTAAACTATGCCTTAAAGAGTACCCTGCCTCAAGCGATAAATATGACAAAGCTTCCTAGCTGTCCACATAAAGGGTAAAAAATTTGATGCCTATTAGCCAAGTTCCTATAACACAGAAATAAAGACTATCTCTGAGATTCTGAGATGGTTAACAACTTATTTTGTGTGAGAATTCCTCCAGTTAGTGCATGACGTTTCTACTAACCTGCATGATTTCAGTAACAGCTTTGCATGCTTCTTCCTTGTTTGAAGCCACAATTACTCCTTTGCCAGCTGCCAGGCCACTAGCTTTTACAACCAAAGCAGGGAAGTTTGCACTTCAAAGACACAGAAGAAAGATTCAACATAAACACTCCGTATTGCAAATATATTTTGTAGACATTTTGAACATTTCAAATGGATGAAAAATCAAAATACTTGTAAGTTTTAACAGCAACCATTTTACCTTATTGAGTAACACATAGGTAAACACTAGGCTTCTCTCATTACGCTATGCCTGTGAGGGATTTCTGCTTCCTGTTTTTTATTCCACCACTGAATTTCATTACTGTTCTGAAAGGTGGCTTTCCTTTTAATAATTCACTGCTGTATCATTTTTGGGTCACCTGAATTGTATTCTGAAGAGTAGAACAGCATTTGCTGTGTAAGTCTCCAATGCAGAATTTGCATTTGTGGAAAAAAGGAACAAAGGCGGCAGAATAAATGACTGCAAGCTGGGTTTCCACAGTAGACAATTTGGAAAAAAAAAAAAGAAAAAAGAAAAAAGAAAAAAGAAAAAAGAAAAAAGAAAAAAACTTGTCCTCTATTCTCCTGTAAACTGAACACTGAATTTTATTTTCACTTAGAGCAGTAAATAAGAACCATTTAATTATCACTGCAATGTGATAGTGTTGTCACCCTTTAAAACCTTTACAGATGTTCTATCACAGCCTAAAGTACTGACATATTAGTAATCATTTGATTGTTTGCTTTGGATACCTAGCATACTGCTGTAAAAAGAACCATTTCTAAAATGACAAGAATTTTACCTGTTAATAAAGCTACATGCTGCCTTTGGATCAGTAAAAGATTTCCATCTTGCAGTTGGGATCTCATGTCGATCCAAAAAGTATTTGGTAAAGCTCTTACTGGACTCCAGCTGAGCTGCCTTTGCTGTTGGACCAAAACACCTTACTCCAGCTGCTGTCAAGTCATCAACAACCCCTAAAAAGTACAACACATAAAAGCTTCATAAATCACCATATGAACTGAATGATTTCTCCCCGTCCTTCTACTTATCAGTTAACACTGCTACAACTTACCCTGAACATCTGCTAGTTTTAGATAATCTTTATCCACATGTCCTGCTTTGCTTACCATAAATTTTGGACATTCTATTTTGCTTACAATAAATATTGTACAAGGTTATAAGGTCCCAGAACTACATAAATGACTATGGTCATTTATCTTTTACAAGGATGACCACTAAGCAGAACTAAACTTACTTACAACAGATTATATTTTATCCTGCTTTCTCTATTTCATCAGGTAGTCCAAGTCTTGCAGACGTACTGATTCATTTGAACAAGTATATCATGAATAATAAGCCATATATATCCATCCAGTGCCTATTTTAGATGCATTCTTCACTATAATCAGAAGCAGGCAACCCTGCAATATCTGGGGCTAAGAAGATCTGCTGCACTTGGTAAGAGATGACAATCTCCCCTTGTTTTATTATAGCTTTTAGTTAAAAAGTCTGCATTAGTATTTTGTGAAGATGACAACTGTTGATCATGTGAAATGTAAAAACAGAAAAAATGTCAGCATGTTTGTAAATGTTGTGGTTTTGTGGTTGGTCTTTATTCTCTTTTGGTTGGTTTTCTTACCAAGTCTGAAATTATTATCATTATTTGAAGAAGGAAAACTTCTCCAGAAAATCAAAACTCTAGTTAAGTTTCCTATATGGAAACACTTTGATACCTCCTCTACTAATTCCAAACACTCAAAAAGAAACTGAATATTTAAGAATATTTTAGTGTTATATTTTTCACACAATACCCTTCAGAAATTCATTTTCATCACACCACAACCCTGGACTTCAGGGAAATTGACACAGAGAATCTGTTTCCATTCCTACTGAAGACACTGAGGTACTTCAGTGGTGCACAGAAGACAGGAACAAAACTTGACTTTTCCCCCTAAATTATAAAGACTATGGTTTTTTAGCTTGCTTTCTCTTACCAGCAGCAAGAGGAACCTCTGGGCCAACCACAACCAGCTTGATCTCCTGATCTTTGCAGAACTGGGCAAGTGCAGCATGATCGCTGACTGAAACAGCTGTCAAAAATACAAAAGAGTGGTGAGACTGGATTCATTACTGTTGTTTAGCACTTATACTATCAACACCTGAAGCAGCACTTTCATAGTCTCACATTCTTGAATGGCAGGTCATTATGGATCTGGAAGAGTGAGGTATGCACTAATATATAGACTTACATGCAAGGGTTAGACCAAAATACACCCTCAAGCCCCCAAGCAAAGGCTGTGGTCTGAAATGCATTTGTCAACCCACTTTGCTCTTGAAGGTGAGAAAACGAATTTTGGGTTCCCCTACACTGCCATACATCTTTAAGAACATCTTGTTTGCCAGCACAAGAGGTTGTGAAGGATTCAAGTGAAAATAACACACAAACAAAAAAAAACTATCTTTTTTCCAGCCAGTCTCCTTCCTGAGCAGGGTCACCATGAAGCTTTACACATGTCCATGCCAGTACCATGTAAGGGACAGGTACAAGTGGCTAGTGGTGGGATTACAACTACTTTCTTTTCTTTTTCCCTTATTTCTGTAGTGCCACATTAAACTGACACCACTGAAACAAAGAGGAATCACAACATTTTTTTACTACATTAGGCTGAACTTAATAAGGACAGGTGCTGTAGTTATGGGTAAAGTTATCTGGTCTTAGGTTTTCATGAAGATTTTTTTTCCATAAACAAACATTTAATATGACAATTCTTGGAATACCAAAACTGTGTAAACAAATGAAAAAGCCTGCACGAAAGACAATAATGACAAGTGTCATGATAAAAAATTTACGCAAAGGCAATGCAATTCCACTGCTTTTATCAAGAATAAACAAAGCCAAAGTCTACAGAGGATGGGAATACAAACCCAGAACAGCCAAACCAGCAGTGAGCGAAGCCTGGTGTGTATTGGCTGACCCTGCAGCGAGGAGACTAACATATCAGGGCGCAAAACTGGCAAAGGGAGCATCGTACAGCACAGCACAAACCCTCCTTGCACCTGGACTACCTTCTTTGTAAGTCCTGTCTGTGATGTCCTGTTAGTGACTGTACTTCCAAGCATGCCAGGAGCTGATGGTCTCTTCCAGCTAGTTTCCAGGGAAGTGATGAGAAACAAAAGCAGTGGCAGTGATACAGCTGCTTCTGCTGGACAAACAGACACGATTTTGTGTCAGTGTCCACTGCGCTCCTGGCATCCTGTGTGACTACACTGTCTGCTTCCACAAGGGAAGCAGCTATTTCTGACAAAGAGATGGTATAAAAGAGATGGTATGAAACGGAGGGAACAACAGACTGAACACTAATAAAAATCACCTCATTGATAGCTATTTCAGTTAAATTGTTCCACCAATATTTGTATGTAAGGAGAAGCGAAGGCCTTTCACTTCCTTGTGCAACTTAGGTCAGTTGACTTCTGGCTCACAAGAGAGCAAAAGCAAAAGCATTAATATGCTTGGCTTTAAAGTACTGATTAACATAAAGGTCAATATTGTATTTCAGTCCCATGAGGCTGTTGTGAAAGCAACTGGAGAACAGCAGGTCCCGACCAAAGAGAGTGGGAGCTCTGGTGGGCAACTGAAGAGGGATGAACCCTGTTCTCTATGAGATTAATCCATGTGAAGGGGAGAAGGGGAAAGAAAGAGCCTGTATGGCGACTGCACTTTACGTTCCACATTGTCTTGCCTCAGGTCTGACCTACTAGTGAATATGGCGTAAGATTTACATGATGTGGAAATGTCCTAGTAACAAACAGAAAGGAATAAATCACATTGTTAATATGTAATTTTAACTTTCCCCCAAACACCATTTTCCTCAGGATGCAAACTGAAAGAGGATATTTATGTAGCTAAATATTCCTTTTGAAATAAACAGAAGGACCTTGGACCAAGGTTTTCAAAGCTAGAGCTTAAAATTAAAAGAGTATAAGTTATACTGAGAGCTGTAATGTGATTGAAGGAGGTTGTCAGGATGCTGAAGTCCATCCACAGACACACATACATCTATCTCTGGATTCAGCAAGCCCTTTTGTACACTTCTGGCACCAAAACTGCCATGCTAATTAAATATAAATTAAATAAAAAACTATATTTAGTCACCCAACCTAAATGTGTCTTTACTGACAGAAACAATTACTGACTCAAATTAACCATGAAACTTTTTTTATTCAGATACAAGCAAGTTTGAAAATTTTAAGTTTATAATTTTAAGCTCATGTTTACATATTTCAGAAATCATCTGAGAACCAGAGTTGCAATGCTAATTAAAGGCAATCTCATGAGCCATGAGAGGAGGATGAACTTTCAGAGACATATCTTCATTGTACCAAACCCCCCCCCCAGAAACAATGGCAGCACAGACATTGTTGCCCTGTGCTCACACAATCTAATAGACTCACATGCTTCTGCAAAGCTGTTTTCCATTTTCTCCCCCAAGTTAAAATCTAGACCCCGATGATAGGACTAAAATGCCTGAGCAGGTAAGACAAATTGTTTCCTAAAAAACAAGTAAGTCAAACTCTTCACAAATTCTAGATTCTGCCTGCCTCCTGGTTGGCTGACAATTTCTCTCCCAGAAAACATGTGAACCCCTGGCCTAGAAGAAAAGGTTTTAGTAAAAGATTTTTGGATCTGGCTCAAGCATTATTATGCACATGCTCAGATAATTCCACTGTTGACCGTGCAGTATTTTTTATAGAATAATAAGGTGAGAGAAAAGCATAGCAGTTTTTAAAAGACAATACTTGAGAAAAAATACTGCAATTAACATTCTGCAGGCCAAGCAGACTGGCAGTGACTCCATTTAGCACAAGGGTAAAGATTTTTGTTCGAATTTCTGGGATGAGAAGGAAACATATGACTTTCCTGTGAGGCTCTTCCTTGGACCCACTCCTCAGAGGCCAAATAGAGCAAAAAACTTGACACTGTGACTAGCCAAAGAAATTAAGGACAAAGTTATTTATACAGCCTGCAATTAAGCATTCCAATGGAATTAAATATAATTACCTGCTGTACAACAATCCGACAGGATTCATGTTTCCACATGAGGTGGTAACAAAAAAAATATTTTACTTGCACACAAATATGAATGCATAACATTGATGCATATAATTCATGTTCACATGCATACTGTGTTAACTGTAATTCCGTATGTTATCACATGTTTTAAAGTGGAAACCAAAGTTGGTTGTTTAAAGTAGCTAATTCAGGATCTATTATATAAAGGGCACAAGACAGGAATCGGAGTAATTATGCTGGGTTCTGCACTGATTCAGTCTGTGCCTTCAGGCAAGTACCAGTATTTTTTTAAATGCAGCACACAATTTTGGATGCTCAATTTGAAATACCTTAAGCTTGATTTCTCAAAACTATTAACTATGAATAACCTCAAATACAGCCAGTCAGAGCTTAACATATTAAGCTAGAAGTTCAAAACAAGCAGTCAGTACAAAGACAGAAACATATGAAAATAACCTTAACCTCTTAAGGTTACCAAGACAAAGGAATGAACGTTTTCCTATGGTAGAACATTTCAGGCAAGAAAGTATTCTCATCAAAGATTGTAGGGATCACACGGCTTCAATGCACTTGAGAATATAGTTGTGAATTTAGTACTTTAGGTGCTGACGTTTGTTTCAGACACTTTTCAGCTGTTCACCGAGCAGTATTGAACTGCAGCGTGTACCAAGAGAAACCACCAACCACCACCCCTTCTCTGCTAGGCTGCTGGGAGTTGGGAACCACAGCAGCTATCTATCCCGAGCTGTATTCTTGGAGAAAAATACATCTTACAGATGGGAGTTTTAGCTGCATCCTCCACCCCAAACCTAAAGGATATCACAACTGATATAATATAATTAATTAATTCTTAACTGCACCTGTATGTTCTATTTACATGCCCAAAACATTAAAAGATAGTAATAATCTTTTCACATGAACAGCTGTGATTTCAGATCTATGATAAGAACAACTTACCGGTTGAGTTACCAAATTTAAAAGTGGCATTTTGGGGGGTTTTACCTGAATTTGAAATTTTTCCACTGTCAGTTGTTCCTGCATTTCCTGGAGCAACAAACACATGTTTTACATGTGGAGACTGGGCCAACTTCCAGGCCAGCGCATGCTCTCTCCCTCCACTGCCAATCACAAGCACTTGATCAGCCATTAGTCTGCATAAAACCAGAACACAAGCAAAACAGCCAGAATTAGCTGGGTGAGGTTAGGAAAGCAAGAGCTACGCAAACCACAGGTTTTAAGTGTTGGATGCAACACAGTTCACAGCAGATATGAATGTCACTTTGCTTCAGGCAACAGTATTTCTATAAAGCTTTTGCTGATCAAAAAAAAAAAAAAAAAAAAGAAAAGAAAGATAGATATGTATATGAAAAGAAATAACTGGCTCAATCAGATGTGATATAAATTGCATATACAAGACTGAACTGCTCCACAACACAGAATTAACCTGCAGAGCAATCCATCTTGGGTTTTCCTTCAGTCAGATTGGCAACTGCTCCAAGTTATACAGAAGTCTGTGATATAGAAAAAACACAAGTGACTGGACCTATAGAAATTCCTGGTGAATCCAAGCCCGCAAAGGTACTTTGCCTGCATAGTACTACAGTGTTTAGAGCCAAATGGGAAATCAACTTCCAGCTCCGGCTTTCCGAGAACAACCACCAGGCAAACAATAGGCAAGACCATGTGACATTAACAAAGAAGATTCCTCTGAAAAGGTACTGCAGAACACCCACTCCTCTCTCCCATTCCACTGAGTTTTAGGAAAACACATTAATGCTGTCTTGGCCTTAATAAAGCAGGCGTTTGAATGAAGGCTGTAACTTCATTACAATTTTAAATTGTCCAAAATCTTTTCAGCAGTTTGGAAAAAAAATGGTCACAAAAATGAAATGAACTCTCAGTTTTGCCTTCCCCATGTCATCTGTGTATGTACATGTAACTTACACGTATTGGACTGATGTCAATATTACAATTTTTTCTTTTAACAGTTTTGAAAGTTAGCCTTTGCTTTTTAGGACATATTTATTTCTATGCATATTTTTTACATATTTACCGATGTACGCCACCTCAGAACTGCTATCCCGACAATGATACCACACAGCTAGCAAGGAAGTAGGAGAATTTGCTTACACTGAAAAAAAACCACTGGAATTCAGAAAATCCTAAATAAATGAATAAAGTATATAATTTGCAAAGTAAGTTCATACGTCTTTATTTGGAGCTCAGAGAAAAGCAAGGGCTAACCTCCTAAACTATTCAAAGAATAAGCCGTTAAGAATCACATTTTATACTTAAATTACATACACAAATGATGCCACCACACTGGTTAAAGTGAGAGTTTTATTCATAGAAGTCAAATGCTCCCCAAAGAAGTTATTCAGTGGAGCAGAAAGCAGCTACAAGTTGGCAGGCAACCCTAAGCCCAACTGCAGCATGCACTCACTACTTGCAAAAAAAAGCCAAACAATCTAAAATCTTTAAATCTTAACTTATGCAAAGTAACAATCTAAACCTATTTAAACCTATTTTTAAAATGGCTTAAGCATTTTAAGTAATGAGAACAAACAAAATCAGGTCAGTGTTGAAAATGGCACAATTTATTCAAAGGACTTTGCCTGGCCAGTGAAGGGGTGTGATGTGTCCCTCCCCTGTAGGAATCACTTCTCCTTCATCAGGAGGAGGAATGCAACCCAGATAAAAGTCTTAGTCAAACGGAACAACAGGTCTCCCTGTTGTAATCCCAGCACACAAAATGCGCAACCCTTGGTCATCCCTGTGCCTCTTCCATTAAGCAGCCGGTCATTGACCTGCACTTGCCTATTTGTACAGTGCCTCCCAAGGCAACCTCAGAAAAAAACCCTCAAACACAACATAGCTTGAATACACACAGGTGACAGCTCCATTTCCAAAAGCAGTGAAAAGTCAGGTCTCCTCTGCGGGAAGACAAGAAAGCATGACTAGAACAAAAAAAGCACATCTTAAAAGAAAAGGAAAAAAATACAAAACCATCAAACAACAGATTTCTAAGAGAAAAGCAAAAAGACATGATAGAAAGCAGATTTTTAGACAAACGATAAGGCAGTGACATGTGCCTCTCCCTCATGTCAGCTGCTACAGCTTTACTTGAATAGAGCTGCTCTGATTGATAGCTCTGACCCTGAAGAAACCTGCCCTTCCTGAGGATCTGGACTGTGGAGGAAACAACTTCTGCTCTGAGGGCACAATGCAATGTATATGGTGAGCCTGAATTTTAAATCCAGGCCCACTGTAAGAAACTTTAGATTGAAAGAGCCCACACGTGTTATTCACTATGAACTAAACACAGGGGAGTTAAACTTCAATTGTAGGCTGAGACTGGAGGAGATCAATGACTTTCTAACCAACAGTGTTCGACAAGATATACATGTTGCAAAGTTGCAGAGATGTTTTAGTTGCAAAACTCCAGAATTACTTACAATAAAACCAATAAAACAAAAAAACCCACGGGGTAAAAATTATCAGTTATGGTACACACACTTGGGAAACCAAGTTATGCTAAGCCTCTTTGGTATCAGAATTCAAGCAAAAAGAGAAGATGAAAGATTAAGGGATTGGCTACAACAAAGGGATGACTTAGATAAAGGCAAAAAATAAGTAACCTAGGACAGAAGAATGTAATATAAAAGAATAAACATTTATCGTGCAGCAGGCAGCTATCTCCCGCACTAAAGTTAAACCAAACAAGCATTTTTACAGTGCTGCCCAGAGACAGTCATCATTAAATAGTAAATTTAAGGGAAATTTTATCAATAAGAAGTTGAACTATACACATTATCTAATTTTCTTACAACTACCTCAAAACTGCATGCAGAGATTTGAGTCTAAACAGAGAATATACTTACCCTACCCTACGTGCTGCCAGTTGGAGGAAAGTAGTGCTGAAGAGTTCAGATGTTCAAAGAGAAAGGAGATAAGCAGCCTCCTGTTCAAAAGTAGTACCCCTGTCCCAGTACTACCGCCCCACTGATGACACTGCAACTAGCCAATGAACTAGAAAGCTGGAAAGACCAGCCATTCCAGCTGGAAAGAGGGGACAGAAACTTGCATACAGATAGATGGTCTAGGAGTGAAGAGCAAAACCTTTGCAGAGCAGAAGCAGCACAGCCTGTTGTTTCTAAACAAGCAAAATGAATTCTGTTCCATCCCAGGTATTTTTTACAGTTAAAATCTATTTGCTACTCAGATTGCAAACATTCTCTTTTTATCTAAAAATGAGGCTATGCATTTTGGCTATGCATAAAAATGAGGCTATGTATAGTCCTGTGAATATCAACAGCATGAAACAACAAAGTGCATGATGCATTTTCACACTCTGCTAAGCCTACTGCTTAAAACTAGTAGGACAGGTGTGAAGATCCAGTGACACTGTTGCCAGCTAAAGTAACTCACCATGCTGACAACTCAGCCAAAGAATCACTTCCTTTTTTCCTCTGAAGTAACATATTGTAATACTACTTTCAGCTAAAAAAAAAAATGAAGTTTTATATGGGAGGAAGTAAAATGAACAAGCCATGTAGCATATGTTCAAATAAAATGCAATCAATTTTTAACACAGCGTGAGTAAAAATTAAGTTTCAGCCATTTGTTTTGAAAGTCAGTGTTATTTGTGCATCCCACAACTGGTATCCTAGCAACTTTTATTTAGGGATGTAGCTTGAGAAGAACTTCTGGTAGCAATCCCAGTTTAGGAGACTCAAATCTAGCAGTAGCAGCCTTTCTTTTTTTGCACTGACGTAGAAAAATGTTATGTAGACCCTCTGCTGCCCAGCAAGATCTTGCATTAAAAACTGAAACTCCAAAAGGCGACATTTCCTTTTATTTTGTCACCAATACAAGAGTCAAAAATCTGTTCTCAAAAGACTTAAAGCCATTCACAAGCTATATATTTCTTCTGTGAGGATTATCACACATTCAGATTTCTTGGAAACAATCTGTGAAATCCTTAAAAATTCCAGAACATGGAGCATAATTTCCTTCAGCAACCATTGTCTGCCATTGTAAAGAAGAAAGAAAGAACTTATATGAAGTAAGAACATGAAAGCAAAAACAAGCTGATCACTCCGTGTATCCAAGTAGAGAGGACATGAGGATAGAGTGAAGACAAGTCAATTTCCAGAGTAAGTCAGCAGAGAACGAGCATCAGCCTAAAGATCTTTATCCTCCACAAAAGGTAAGGCTCACCAAGAAGCCGGGCAACTCTTCCAGTAGGTCAGAGCCTGTGGAGCAGAGAAAAAAGAAGTGAGAAAGGCAAAACCAACAGTATTTCGTAGCTTGCCCCATCCTGACTCCAAGGTACATTCAGATTTCAAACACAGGTAGAATTGAGAAGAGGCTACTAACTTGGTTGCTGCCCCTTCCCTATTACCATGGAAGGACAGGAGCCATTGACTCTTTCTAAAACAGATCCTGTGTACAGACTTGAGTGTTAAACTCAGCTCCTTGGTTGTGCTCCTGAAGATAACTCAATACTCAATAAGAAAATGTAAATTCTTTAAGTTCTTCCCAGGTTTCAGTTTCATATCATAAGTGTGCAGTGCAAGTTACGCAAGTATTTTATCTCAGCTAGGTGGACTCTCATTATAAGCCGTTGCCTTATTACCTCACCCCTAACTAAAGCAATAAAAAGGTGTAATTAAATAAGAGTTATGCAGTATAGTGCAAACAGCAAATGGTATGACTGATGGCAGCTCACTGCTTCAGATAGTGTCTTTATTTTTTAAATTAAGCTTTCTTAGTGCTCCTTGATTTAGAGACCTGGTGGAGTGTGTTTTGCTTTGGTGAGCCAAACACACCAAATCTTGAAAACTTCCGTGAAAAGGTGCCTCAAAACAAAGTAGTTAGAAAAAAAATGCTTTTGGTGTCCTAGTTTCAAATATACCTGAGCTGAGGCTGGAGTAACAATGATAACAAACGGGTATATTTAAAATGTTGCACCGCGCAGCATCTAAAATGCTTCTGCCCTTCATGGAAAAGTACTTGCTGTTCAAGCAGGTTCATACTCTGCTGCGAACATTTACACCTGCATTAATGCTGGACCCTTTCATATACCTTGTTGCCATTGAAAAGGGATGTTGTCAGCCCATACATGCTTCCCCTTTTCTTTTACTGGCTCCAGAGAAGACCTGAGCATAGTCAATTCACTGAGATTTCATGAAACTAACCAGGGCAGGGAATAAAATAAAATCCAAACCAGATTTCTGCAAACTGAACTGGATTGAAGGGCAAACAGCCAAGGTCTAGAGACCTTCAATGGATGTGAATGAATGAATCCATCCATCTAGTGAATGGATGGGACACCTGAGCTGAGCAGAAGAATTTGAGGGCAAGACCTACCTTTCAGGCAGCAACAACCTTCTGTATTACTGCATACTTACTTACATGCTATTGTACTACTTTAACATCTAACCTCCACCTATTTAAAAGCTGAAATACCTTAGCTTTCCAACACTGGGATTCCGGAAACCTAACGCTAACACAGGCATTCAAGTCTCTTTATACAAAAGGCATGGTCCTTCCCCAGAGCATCTTAACTCCTGCTTTCCTAGAGCTCAGGCTACAAAATGGCCCAGCAGTGACAGTACTTACTCCAAACTCAAAGAACCCAAGCTCAGCATCACCAAGAAGGCTCACACACACACACCCTCAGTCCCTGGACTAGAGTTCTTATTACTTGGCTTTGTATTTCCTCTTGAACTTAAGCAGGAGAAGAAAAAGAAATGAAGACTCAAAGAGGACAGGAAAAACACAAAGCTGGTCAGGCTGTACAATTCAGCTGCAATCCCACTGATTAATACTCAATTAGTTTCTAGCTCTATCAGTCAATCATTTAGACCTGTAATGGGATGAAAAAATGAAACAATGGATTGGAGAAGAAGCCAAAACTTACAACTTCCTCCTTCCATCTTCAACAGCTAGGCTGCTGCCATATTCCCTCCTGGGAACCTGCCATCCTTTACTTGGCTCCCAAACCCATCAGCAGCCAGGTGCTGTGGTCCCAATCCCAAACCCCCTCCAGCTGACCCCAGCCCTTCTGCTTTCTGAATTAATGCTGTAACCAGCAGGCTAAGTCATTTCCTTATGACTTAGCCCGCTGTGTGTCATGAGTGCACACAGATCTCAGTACACACAAGGGGAGCCCCAAGCTGGCCTTCTCAGTGAACCTCTGACAACTGCTGGACTCTGCTCAAGCTTGGAGAGGAACCAAAGGCTGAAATGCGCAAGCTGCAGGTTCATCAACTGGTCTTTCACACTGCCCTTTGATAGTGCAGCTTCCCATTGGTCCCATCAGTTTCTCCACCTCCAGTCTTTCCTTCCCCCTCCCTCCTTTGTGTGCCAAGGGTGCTCAGTCACTTGGATCAGACAGACAGTAATGCTGGAAAGTTAACACTCCAAGACTAACTAACCCAGTATGTATATGTGTATACATATATATGTATGCACTTATAAAGGAAATATTTTCTGCCAGCTTAGTGAGCTAAACTAACTCACTGGGGGGGGTGATCACCATAGAGAGTACACAGGAAGCAGCAGAAGCAGAGAGGGTGAAAAGAGCTCAGTTAGGCTGCAGCAAACCGCTCATCAGATCAGCGGTCCTGTGCACTGCACCCTCAGATCATCCTGACTGAGCAAGAGACCATAATGCAGCTGGTGGCAAATGCTGCTTCACAATTTACCTTCTAATCAACTGCTTATTCCCACCTCTTGCACCAACTTGCTGAGGGGTGAGGTGGATAAGAAAATGATGAGGGCTGGAGAGGAGAAGAGATACATGCCTCTCCGTGCTTTTTTTCCTATGTGGCTCAGTTTCCAGAGGGAATTCACCATGCCAATTGTGCAGATAGCTCTGCTGGTGCAACAGAACGTAAAAAAAAAAAGAAAAAAAGAAAGAGCCGTGGCACCTAAATTGGCAAAATGGACAAAACACAACCACAGAACTTGAATTAGGCTAGAGCAGCATTAGACTCATCCTGAAGGAAAACAACACAAACTTAGAGAACATTTTTCCTCAGATTTCAATATCATCAAAAGTTGCTGAAGGAGTTGAGAGACCTCCACAATCAGGTAGCATTTACAACTTTCAGTTGTAGCTTTGGGTTCAAATAAGCTGGTTTTGCTTATGTGTTTTATTTAGGACTAATTCATGGCTTTCACCCAGCCATGTACTGTGGTGTATCAGATAACTTTAGGAAACAAACTCAAACAAGAAAAGTCATTATTATCTATGCTTCACTCCTGCAGAAATCACAGCATCAGGCTGAAGGCCTGAGTTAGAGCTGAGAATAAAACATACATCTTTCATGGCCTGAACTGAGGCTCTGCAGGACAGGCTCTCTGCCTTCTGCAAACAGATTGTGCATTTCCTAGGCAAAACATTACCTCAACTTCAGCTGCTAAAAATAAATAGGGTCATAAACTTTCACAGCCATCATAGAATAGTTAGGGTTGGAAAGGACCTTAAGATCATCTAGTTCTAACACCCCTGCCATGGGCAGGGACACCTCCCACTAAACCAT
>JAOEHY010045814.1:0-12148 GCA_025447955.1 Psilopsiagon aurifrons
GGAAATAGGTCTTTTGGCAGACTAAAATCAAGTAGTTTAATACAGTCTATGCAAGAACATATCTCTTCACAAGAAGACGGCTAGCTTATTTAGCTCTTGATAAAAGTGATAGAGATTTACTATCCTTGTTAAAATTGCCTTGCATTTAATTATTTTTGAAGTGTTTATGTTATGGCAATTGCTCTTGAACACCTGGTTCTTTTTTGCTATGTGTAAATACTCAGCCCACAAATTCTTAAACTTTGAATTAATTTATTTCTAAGAGAACTACTGATTTTATATACAAAACAATTAATAAGCAGTCTAATTTTACAGCTACTCAAATGAGCTACTAAACATAAAGGTTGTGCTCCTTTCCTCACTGCTGTCCCTGGGAGTAACTTCAGTGACCCCAGGGTTTCCTAAGGTGTCTGTTTCAAGTGCTAAACTCTAGAGTTAAAATGAACACAGGGATTGGACAAAAATCATGGAAATAAACCAGTAATCACTTGTGTTGTTGCATGACAAAGCCATGAGTTACTTTGTGGCAATAATTTTATCTACCCTGACCTTCTGAAATAATTACCTGACTTGGCCAATAGACAAAAAAAAAAGATTTAGATTCCTAAAAAGTAGGAAGATGGCATATTATTCATGAAACAAAGTGTCTGAGGAGTGAGGAGGTTTTTCTTCTTTCAGCTCAGTATTTTCTTCAGTCAAATGAAAATGCATACCAAACCCACAGCAGTCACCTCATCAAGCTGACAAGATGGAAGAAAAGTACTTTGGAAGCACCACATTCTTAGAACTGTGTAGAGCTTTAGCCATACCATTTCTATTAATTCAGTGATGAACTAACCAACTACAGAGGAGCTACTACGATATTTACTTAATTGGTGGCTATCCAGACACTTATGAAGAGGCAAAAACTGATAAACCCTCAAGAGCCAAGGAATTTTATTTAGTAAGGCAGCCATTTGCATTTACAAAGTTGGGTATTTTAATGATGTACAGGGCCTCAGAGCATCTATCTTGAACTGACAAAATGTTGATGTTATGGATAAAATAAGTCCCAGGATGGCAAGATGAGAAAGTAGTTCCTTGAATAAATTAAAACATACCTATTTTCAGCAGAATCTCAGAATTAATAAAAAACTTTTTTCCCACACACCTTGCATTTCATCCAATTCTATTTCTCCTTAAGTGAAACAACCTTATATACACTACACATTTCCATGTATACTCCTGCTTCACTGTATAAATGTAGTACTCAGAGAATCAAGTCGGTAATGAAAATAAGAAGAAATTAAATAGAACTGGAAAAATATTTTGTTCCGTGCAACAAAATCCACAGAATATATTAACAATCTGGACTTTTATTTTAGAGTGAATACATGCTAATAAAAATAACAAGAATTTTGTGGTTTTGTGTTCTTCAGGCACCTTCTACACGTTGTGTATCCCTCTTATGCACACTAAGATTGAATTAAACACTCTGCTGTGTCATTCACGTAGACAAGTTTCATAGCCCTAAGTTTCTGGTAAGTTTTCATCCATTTTCAACCACAGAGTTAATTTTAATGTGCTCTAATATATTTTTTCCCAATATTAGGTCTTCTAAAAATCCTCCTCTGACATTTATAAAGTAGTTTTGCTTTTGAAAGCTCTTAACATTGGAAGAGATTAGATTAATATTTGTTGTGAAGCTACACATTGTCCAAACAGTGTAAATATGTTTCTCTTGGGGTTTTTTTGTGTTTTGTTTTTGGTTGGTTGGTTGGTTGTTTTTTTAATTGCCATTGCCATATTGTATGTTTGTATGCTTGGATGTGCCTGCAAGTAATTTCTGTGTCTAAACTGTCTAGATCCTAGTCCTAAATGTCAAATGCAGTAGACAGTTCCACAAAGCAAAGCATATGCTAAATAATTATCACATTTAAATTTCTTATTTTTTCCCACTTCATTCTTGCACTTTAATATTGGTAATCAAAAAGTCCTGATTTATCATTCATTATGCTTTTCCTCTTCTTATACTCAAGCACTTATAAGGTTTCCTTCCTCTTTACAGTGTAAGTTTTAATATAGCACTAACCACTTGACAGCGACACTGGTTGTTTCAAATATCCTTATTTCAGAAGGAGAAGTACTACAATGACTGAAAGTTGCTTTATGTAAAACAAGAAAAAAATTCAGAGTTGATGAGAAAATCAATATGTTCAAGAAAGAATCATGAAAATTCCTTGTTAGAAATAGAACACAGAAACGGAAGAGAAAGAAACAACAGTGGTCCAAAATTAAAAGACTTCTAAGCTCGTAATTTTCCTTTCCATGGTAATTTCCAGGAAAAATAATAATATTTGGAAAAAGATATTTTTCCATTTGTGGGTAAGTGGGAAGTATGAGATATGGGCAAATATACAGAACTAGTACACGTTTTTTTAACCATCTCTTGCTCAGATTTAACATGCTCATACCTACCCTTCTGCTTTATTTATAAACTAAGTGCAGTGCTGAAGACACAACTTAGGAAGGTAGAAAAAATGCTCAAATCTAGTTAATACTGCCTATTTTCGTGACAACAACTTCATTATGAAATTAGGCAATTGCTCTTGGAAGTTTCACATTTCCTATTAAACAGATATTTTACTGCTCCACTTTTGGAAAAATACTGTGTGTATGTTTCTTGAAATGAAAGTGACTGCAGACGGCACGAAGCAGTTCTCAGGTGTCTCTCTATGACAAGTAAGAGAGAGGAATATGACATTTTCAAGACTAATTCCTTCATGTCAGTGTATTTTTGGTTCCTAAATTGCCAATGTCTTAGAAAAAAAGAGTGCCACTGCTCATTAGCTCAGTTTACCTGAGCAATGGTTACTATTGATGTTCTCTGATAGCCATGTGCAAACACATAGCTATTCATGTAGGTATACATATGTTATTGTTCTTTTCATAGGAAAACTCATACCACTAACCATTCTGTTGCTACTGCCAGGAATAAAACCAGGCTTCATAAAGTTGCGCAATTCACTGTGACAATCATCTCTTTTCAGCATGATGAGAGAATGACATTTAGAAGATGCCATAACCCTTCACTAATTCCCCAGCTTAATCAGGAAAAAGTAAAGATGGCAGCATCCTTTCCCGGCTTTCAGAAAGGCATTCAGTCTGAATCAACCAGAAGCCAAGTACAGTTTAGCTCCACACAATATACATTGACCTACCCACTACTGGCAAATCAGGCGGGTGTGACTGCTGGCTGGACCATTATCACCATTGTTGAGTATTTTTTCTTTTTTATTATCTTGCAGTTTCACAACTGTGATTTTGGGGCAGGGATTTGGAATATTTATAGAAATATTTCCTCTAGGCCAAAATCTGGTAAGCAAAGCATGTTAGGAAAAGAATAGGTAAAATTCATTGCAGCTACCTGAAAGACAGAAACTATCAGAATCTTTAGCAGTGTAGCTCTCCTGAACACCTCCCACTGGAACATAGCTAGGGTAACATCTCCCTCTCACTGATGTTATTTTTTATTGGTCCATAGTGGCTTTGTAAGGGCATAATGAGTCCAGAGTTTTCTTGTGACATTGAAAACATCTAAAAAATAAACCCAAGCTTTTTCATAATCTTTGTCCAGGATATCAGTAAGCTTATGCAGAAATTTCCAACATATATGCTGGCTCTATGGGAAGAGGGAGAAAAAGAAAGGAGTTGTTGGCTACTGATATTTGAAATTGAAATACTGGTGAAAATGCCAAAGCCTGCCTCCCATGGATATAAAACACAGATTCTGTTATTTTCAGTTACCAGTAGAAAACCCAACGTGTTTTCAGGTGAAATACCAATACCTTTTTAGTTATATGGCTTAGAATCATAGAATTATGGAATGGTATGGGTTGGAAGGGACCTTAAAGATCATCTAGTTCCATGGGCAGGGACATCTTCCACCAGGTTGCTCAAAGTCCCATCCAGCCTGGCCTTGAACACTGCCAGGAATGGGACAGCCATATCCTGTCTGGGCAGCCTGTGCCAGTGTCTCACCACCCTCATGGGGAAGAACTTCTTGCCAATATCTAATCTAAATCTTCCCTCTTCCAGTTAAAAACCATTCACTATTGTCCTATCACTACATGCTTTCACAAAATATTCTTCTCCAGGTTTCTTGTAGGCTTTTTTTAGTTACTGGAAGGCTGCTCTAAGCTTTCTCCTGAACTTTCTCTTCTCCAGGCTGAACAAGCCCGGCTCTCTCAGCCTGTCTTTATTAGAAGGGTGCTCCAGTGCTCTAGCCATCTTTCTGACCCTCCTCTGGACTCTCTGCAATAGGTCCATGCTTATCTTATGTTGGAGGCCCACAGAGCTGGGCACAGTTCTGCAGGTGAGTTCTCACAAGAGTAGAGGAAAGGGGTAGAATCACCTCCCTTGACAAGCTTGTGTCTCTATTTCATAGTTCCATGTTTTGACTTCTCTCTGAAACCTACAAAAAAGCCCAAGGGAGTTAATTTGGGAGATACTTTTGCCACACAACATGTTTGTTGCTTTTGAGGCTTTCAGAAATCATACCAAGTAAAACTAAACATATTTAAATGGTATGTGGTTAGATAAATATTTACAGTCTGAGCAGTAATTCTCTTTTTTAAGTACATATTTTATGCAGATAACACTCTTTAGTTCAGTTTTTAAAAGCAATGTTAAGAAAAGTGTTAGTTTAGTGGAATGCAATATAAATAAGTCCTCAGCTCCAAGATAAACAAATAAGCAGGACAACAGTAGATACTGCCACTCATGACAGGCTAGGCCATTTCAGTATATAAACATGAAGTCCAAGGCCACATAAAGTTTCTTAATGATACCTATTAATTAATTTCTAAAAAGGTCTTATATGATGAGAATAAGGAAATAATTCTTTCTGTGAAAGAAATACTTTCAATTTTTCTCTAAATTCTAAATGCTTTAGAATTTAGAATTCTAAATTCTGAGTCTAAAACTAAAATTGTTTAGTTGATTCTCAGAAATAACTGCAATGTTTTAGCCAAAAGAGTCCAAAAATATTTAATTTCTGTTTAAATCTGCTTTAGAAAGACACATATTTCAGTCACAGCTGGAAAAAACCATAAAAATCACAAGGAACTGAAAGATGATATTACAATTAAAAAAATCAGGGTGCAATCTCAGTTATTGTCATTTCTGCTCGTATTGCCTACAATCTCAAATACTTAGAATCAGCATTTTGGTCTCTCTCTCTAAGATTACCCTTCAGTACTTAACAACAATGCCTCAGTTTATATGACCTGTTTGCCAGAAGAACTATAAATGAAAGTTCAAACAAGTAACTCAAAATGTTCCAAATAAATTAGCTATAACATTTGGGGGTGGTGATTTGCTTTATCTTATGCAAATACTGGACTGTCTCACAAAACACCTATAGCCTTAATAAGAACTTATCTTACGTAAAGATCCATAGTTAACATGACTTTTTTTAAAAAGAGTGGTAGTATTCAAATTTCATTACCTCAACAGGGAGTCAGGCCTTGGAATAACCCAGGTCACAGTAACAATACTCTAGGCTTGTGTAACAACTACCACCAACTACCACAACTGCTCTTAGGCAGCAGCATTCTTCTACTTTAAAGACAGGTCTTTGTCTCCAGGGAGCATGGAAAAATTTATGTGACCACCAAAGACAAAAACATAATTGGGGAGCATGGCATAGGATAGCACAAGTATAGAGATAGTAAATAAGCAACAGTAAGAACAGCAAAAAAAAGTGAATTAGTAGATCAGTTAAGAAAACAAGCAAACGAACAAAACCAAAATCAAAGATAGTTCTGTTACATAAGTCTGTTACTAAATATGATGAGTTTCATGGAGCTTTAGGGAAAATAAAAAATAAAAATAGGCAGTTCTTTAGCACCGGGATAAGGGATCTTCAGCAACACAGTGGAGAAATAAGCAGAATGTCTTTTACTCTCTATTTTTCATGATAGCTACCCAAAAAAAATCATATGAGAAAGGATTCTGAACAAAGAAGACCTTCCCAAACAGATCATATGATTGGTTGTACTAGACAGACTCATTTGTCTCCATTGGAGGAGCACAAGACCTTTATAATTCACTTGTGGCTTCATTGCTTGTGAATTATGAGTCTTGCCCCCTTACTAGTGGGCACCAATCTGTTATCCCAGAAGACTGCTGTTGCTGGTGTGCAACTTTTTTTCTGCTTTATTCATATGCACCAGAATATATCTGTTCTTTTTTATCTGTACCTCAGAAACACAAGCAAATATGCTTTATTTTGACATAAAATCACTGTTGTGTTAACAGTTAAGATAAGGGAAAATACCTTTGAAAATAATTAATCCTTTCTGGTTAAGGAGGTGCTCTGGCATGTCAGCGGATGCCTTGTTCAGGTTTTTTTTATGCTAATTGCTTAATAACAGCTCAAAGCAAAATGCCTTGAAAAGAATGTTACTTCCATAAAATTCAGGAATTGAACACTAAGTAGTAAAAGAGAGAGAAATAAAGCAAGAGTCAAGGCTCCAAACTATTAAAATTACATTGGACAGGGGCAGTAAATAATTGACAGTTGTCATCTATCAGTTCTTTTGTTATTCATGGGCTTTGAGTTAGTCCTTTATATCAGTGCTATCTAATCTTGTTACATCACTTGCACTTCTCAACTCAAACATTAATATATCTGCTAGGTACATGTGATACACACTGGCTTTTCAAAGATATCACAGACTGCTGATCTGCACCAGTCAAGAGCAATGTAACTGACATTGGCAGACAGAAATATTACTGCCAGACTGAACAGTGTAAATAACAAAAAAAAAAAAAAAATCCTCCGACACTGTGCAGAGAAATCTCCATAATTAGAGAGAGATCTCTTCAATCACACCCACTGAGCATCACTCCTGAACTAGAAAAGCGATAGACTAGGGTTCGATTCAATCATACTTAGCACCTGCACTGTTTAGATTATTTATACAGCTACGGAGCAGGTGTGTGGGTTACAGTCAAGAGAAACAAGATTACAAGTAAGTAGTTCAGATTTTGTTTCTTTTTCTAGGTTTAAACACCGGTAAGGGAGGCTCAGCAATTCAGTCAAAAGTAAAAATACTTAGTAATAAGGCAAGACTAAACCCACTTAACTTGGTTCTTCTAGTTCCATGCCAATAGTACAAAGATACAGTGAAGAGTCTGTGAAATTAATGAAGGAGGAGAGCTGGAAATAAGAGCGGGATTAAATCAAAATGACTACCTTGTACATCAGAGAAGTTTGCAGAAAACTTAGCTAGCAAAAGAGACAATTGAAAGTTAAAGTCAGTTTAGTGTTATACGCAATCTGCAGCTGTGTTGGGCTGGTAGAAGTATACATCAGTGTGTAAAGAGCCCTAACCTAAACTTTGACCAGAAGGTGTGTCAGGTTTGCTCCTAACTTGAGAGAGTACTGATTCACATTACTGGAAAAAGGGTCAAGAATGGAAAAGGAAGAGAGACACTGATGTATCCATCACTGATAAGGAAAAGCAGATACCAGAAGTATAAAAGAACCCACCATCAGCTCACTCAGACTAATTCATCTTTCAAGTGAAGAAGAAGCATGGTTGAAAGAATGAGTTGCAGACGAGAAAGTGCAATGGATTGTGAGAGAATGGAAAGAAGTGGAAAAAAGCAAAGGGAAGATAGGAGAAAATTTAAGCAACTTGCTACGAAAGGAAGTAGCATATTATGTCTCTCCTGGATTGCTCAGCACTAAGGAATGTACCAATGATTCCTACCTCTCCTACAGAAATCAAACCACGATTTTCCCTTGATTTGAGTTGGTAAAAAAATTTCTTTTCTCTCTCTCAGCTCGTACTGGCTAAAACTACCCCCAGAATCTCTAATTCAGAAAATAGTTGCAATCCAAAATGTCCTTATTTACTTCAGTACAATTGCTACAATACAATATATGTGTTACTAAACACTAAGATTCGCAAATGGATAAATACAGTTCTGTGGGATACTGAGCAGGTTCACCTGTATGACATGGTGAGAGACCTCTATGCTTCTGATGCCAGTGGGAAAATAGGGGAAAGAAACTGACACCATCGCGAAACACAAATATATACCTTACTATAAATAAACTTGACACACTGTCAAACGTAGTACACAATCCTTTTTGCACAAATATTAATTACATAGTTTTTATAAGTATTGGTAACTCTAAATATCAGTTTTGAAGCCAGGACATGAAGATTCAACAAAGACAATAAGACCAGATCTATATAGTTTTAGAAAAGTGTCTCTTTAATATCCTCCGATGTTTATCTGGCCTTTGTTCTCTGAAAAATAACACTTTGTAACCGCAAAAGTTTTTCTTTATTTTTTTTATTTATTTTTTATGTTGTGTGAATTACAGCAACTACTAACCCTATAAGTCTAATTTTAAGGCTCTGGGGCAACTTGTGTGATGGCATGTTGTACTGATGTTGTCCATAATATCACTATGTTATCACAGGCCATGCAACCTATATCCTAGGATCTATAAACCATATTCCATTATCTGGACAGTAAAACAATTATATTAACAGCAGTTACCATATTAAAATAAACACTGGAATTCAAGTTCAATGCTAAAACCCCAGGATATTCTGAATTTACATTCTGCTACTATCTGTAATTATTTCTTATGTTACTAAAAGTTAGCTATATTTCTCTTTTCCCTAAAAAAAACAATGCTGGTTTGGATTTTGCCTCCTCTATGTTGTTACTATTTAAAAAGAAAATCATGCAACCCTTATAAGATTCACATTTATACAAAATGACTTACTAAACAAAGTCTGATAGTCTGCAGTTTCCAATGACATCCTGAGGTAAATACAAACTAAGATTTGTCCAATATTATGAATATTGCAAGTACACAAACATGAAGTGCTTTTCTTTCATTCCGCAACAAGCAAAATATGAATACAATAGAGCAGTCTGGATAAAACCAAATCTCAAATATGAGCTAAATTCCTGTCAGTGACAGTGGTTTTTTTAATATTTTAAGGCATACAGTAACACACTGTGGAGTGTTTCTTTGCTCATTTACACTAACCATATCAGCAATCTGTGAAAAACAATATCATGAAGCAGGTCTGATTCTGGCATCATATATTTTTCCTTCAGTCATGTAATAATTTTATGTCTCTTCCTCCAGGACCCTGCTTTTCTGCAGGCACAGAGTGCTTCCTAACCATGCATTCTTCATGAGGAAACTCTACAGACTAAATGGACAAAATATAAACAAGGCTTGCAAAAGATAACTTGTGCTCTGCATGTTTATCTTTCTGGATTAATTCTGAAGGTATTAAAAATATAATGAGTATCTTTATAGAAGACTTCATGTTAATAGTCCTTCTGTTGGAGCCACTGATAGTGAGAGGTGAATGAAACAGCTTTAAAAAAGTCAAAACAAAAAAAAAAACTCCTAAAAAAACCCCACAAAACCAAAACCCAGTCATAACAGTGTGTTGTTTCTTCTTAAAAGGTATTTTGAGAATTGACAGACAATTCAACTACAGTCATCCTATCCCATCCTAATGTACTTTTATACCTGACAGTGGATAACACACTATTAACAGTCACCTCTGCTATGATATTTATTTTGTAAATTTGACTTGAATTTTGTATATTGGCATATAACCCTTACATTTTGTGTGTTTAAATAAACAAACATATGAACACAAAACTGTAACCCTAAAAAGAAAACAACCACAAAACAAATGTGACAATTCTTTACATAATTATTCCAGACACGTACAATCAGTTAATTTGGATTTAGATTTGTGGGGTGAGAAAGGGGACAAGGGAAGCCTTTTCGTATCTGCACCTCAGTGCAGTCGGGTGCGGAGTCCATATGCAGCAGTGATCCTCAGGCCTTCCCAGTGCAAGTTACATTCAGAAAGACACTTGGTTCTTTGCAATTCAGCGGGGAATTGCTGTTTTCTAGGTGTAACTACAGGAATGCTTTGAGTCCAGGAAACTGGCCACTATGTTGTTGAAGGGAAACTTTTACATGTTTTATCGTTATGTCCTTAAGAATATCACCATAAACCTGAGATTCGACATTGCAATAAAGATGAATGCCACTCTTTAGTGCATGTTTCAAAATAAATGGATTATATTAACTGATGTACAATTCCCCTCTCTCTCTCTGATTACTTCTAATTTGTACGCTCATAAAGCCATGGATTAGTAATAACAGCTATCAATCTTTTCCCCTGAAACAGTTTGACACTAAGTACTAGAGATCACAGAGAGTTATAATGAAAACACTGCTTACAGATAGCATAAAAACACAATTGCATTTCTCCCTCAAGGATTTAATAAAGAACACTACCAGCTTACACACTATCGCATTTCCCCAAAATGGAGCAAAGCAGCCTTTCAGCACATGCAGAAGAGACCACTAGTGTCCCCTGATGAATTCCTGCAAGTTGTATGCACCACTGCCTTCCATAAGTCTGCTTATGCCAATATGCTCCCCTGACATCCCATGTCACACACGAGACAAAATAATTCTAAGGACCATTGTATACCTTGTTGCAATTTCAACAGAAAGCCACTCCTGTTTCATATTATTAATTGCAATATATTTGAAAGAAAACAAAGTTGGTTGCCATGGCTCTGCCAACAAACTCAGTCCGAAAGGAGATGTCTCTGTGAGATTGCAGTACCAGGACATGCCAGGCTACAGGTAGACAATTTTGGGTGCTTTCTACCACCAAAATCCTTTGATTGACAACCTCATAAAGGCTGCATGAAATTTGTCACCAAAAACTCCAACCTCTAGAAAATATAAGCAGCTCTGAACATCTGCGACAAGAACATTATGAAAAATCAAATGCCTGGAGCAGTACACGCACACTACATTGTTTAGAGCTAAATTGCATTAAAATTGTTTGTTGTTTCCTTTCTTTTTTGTTACCTCTTCAAGTGTGTAGATTCTACTGATAAGTAAAACCTAAGTAAAATACCATAGAAACCCTGAAGTGAAGAGTCATAACACGGACTTCAGAGGATTCAGCCGCAGAAGTTCTCCTTCTCCAAGCACAGATCTGGAACATTTTTATTTTCATAGACTGAAAGACAGACAGACAGGCAGGGCAGATTCTTCCCTTACCCCTATATATCCCTTCAGCAACTTAGACTAGACTAAATTGGAAACAGAATAAACTTCCTTAAGGAAAATACTGGAAAATCAGCAGTAAAGTAGGATGTCTTAGTTTCTTACCTCAGTCAAAACCCCCCAGTTCATTAGTTAACATTTATGTATTCTCAGAGGTGGAGTAAAGATGTGAGTGAGTTAACAGGTTGCAGCACAGTTTAAAACTAGTAACAGCTGGAATATTTATTGGGTTAATCAGGTCAAAGCAGCCTGCCACCCAGAACTTCATAAATTGTCATCTTTGCCATTAAAAACAAACCCTAGCTTGACTGCAGGGAGTGAGGGGATGTCTCCAGCATAGGCAGAAGCAGCAGCCTACTTTGTGTGTTGACTTTCCGTGTGTGAGATATATAGTCAGCATTTCTAATGAATCTGCTTGGAGCGGCTGGAATATTATGATTTATAGCACCTTCCCACTCTCTATCATAGCATTTTATTAGATGGATGGGAAGTCAGTAGTAATGAGGTTAGGAATGAGAAGACATCCATCAAGCTTGGCTACATCTTCTCAGGAAAGACAACACACTATCTTGTATGTCACAGGCAGTGATCTAGGTCACGATGGTGTAAAATGCGTGATTAAAACCATGCATTTGACACTAGATAATAGGCATCTAGTTAAAAAATAGCTCTAATGTTCCTGACTTTTAATTAAACCCAACTCATAAATATGCACTGTGGCAAATATACTGCAGAATGGGTCTTGTTTATGTTTCACTACATAACAATTATGTCCAGAGCAAACCCTTTATTTCACTACATGCTGTTCTTAGGCAAAAGAGGATCTAAGAGACAGTCTAAAGTACAAATGCTAAGACAGTGATATTAGGCAAGCACACAATGATCCCATCCACTTCAATTGCTTGCTCTCCTTCTCACACTTGCTACTGAAGTTATCAATCTAAAATAGAACACCCTTAATTATTTTTAGCAATCTTTCAATGCACCTTTGATTGCCTTAGTAATAACGGG
>JAOEHY010045816.1:0-20821 GCA_025447955.1 Psilopsiagon aurifrons
GAACTTCACCTGACTGCCATGATTTTTCAAATATGATGGACAGTGGCTTAGCAACTTCATTTGCAGCTCCTTCAGGAACTGCGAATGGATTTCATCAGGTCCCATGGACTTGTGTATGTATAGTTTTTGATCTGTCTATACTAATCCATCTTTTGCACTGAAGTAGCAGCTTACCAAATTAATACTTACTGATACACATCAGCATAATATATAAGCAACAAGAAAGCTGCCTCAGTCTATTCTTTATAGACTTTACTGGGGGGATGGGATTATACAGTTATTGTACAACATGACTTTTCCTTTTTAAGATAATAAAATCCAATTCATTGGAAAGCACCTCTTGGTCATCTCTTAAGGTACTTCAGATTTTTTTGATTCTCTTCTTGTCATTTAAAAGGAACGTAATTCAAATGCATAATGGTCATGGATTATTTTCTGGACTACATCTCTGTCAGGATGGCATGCATACATTATACAAATTACAAGCACAAGTAAAATTGTGCAAGGCCAATTGTAGCTCCTATTTTGTTCTGAATGATTGGAGTGGTAAATGAGGGATATAAAGTTCTTTATTTCAGTATGTATTTATGGTTTCCACTTGAGATCAGCTCCCTTCCAGACTATCTTAACATAGAAAGTGGAATTGATTTTGATCCAAATAATTCAGATTTTTTTCTCTTATATTGAACCTAAACTGCTTTCTGAAAGTTTTGTTGGGTTTAACCAGAGCTAAACAGGATCAGCTTTATCCACAGCTGAGCCTGCAATGGAACTAACCCAAAATAGATACTAACTGGCTCACAGATGAGGTTTTGCGTGTGCTGACACTCCTTGAGCACTGTGGTACTCAATCTCTTGTGCGATTTGGATTGAATATTTTAAGTTGTGATTATTCCAGAGTAGAAGCATTACTTTACTGCAATTCCCCACTTAAAGACTGATGACTTCATGAAAAGAGGAGTTCATTTTATCTTGGAAGTCAGCATTTGATTTAAGCCAGTAGTCTTCTCCATTTACAGAGATAAACCGAGGCATATCCAGAGAAAGATTCGAAGAGAGAGACAAAATGACTGCTTTACACTCATTTCATGATTTTCAGAATAAGGTTGGATGAAAATTTCAGTGGAAAGGTCTACCCATTTACAGACACCTTTTTGCAGCAGCCAACTACTTCCTTGTTCTATCTCTCTCCACTGGCATCTTAACTCTTCCCAAGGCACCTCTGGGAGACAGCAAGAGCTCTGTGAAGCGACTGGCTTCATGCCATGTGGAAAGTTCAGATTTTTCAGAAGATTGCTCTTTTTCCTCTGTTTCATCAAAAACTGATAGCACTAGCTGAACAAAACCAATGGAAAATATACACTGGCAGGTCACCATGAACTAGCAGAAGAAGGGACAGGAGGAGAAAGGTTGATTTTTATTTGAACTTCCTCAATTGTAAGAAAAGAGAATGGTGAGAATCTCTCTCCCCTTTCTCCTCAACTCTTGTTCCATCTGTAACTAGTTAGGAAGAGATTACAAAGAAAGAATGGGTTGTTCAAACATGTTTGCCCATGAAAATGTCTGTCTCAAGAATTTATTTTCTGTCTCTCAGAGATCTGAAATACTTCATTTTTCCAACCAGACTGGGTGAATACTCTGAAGTAGTCATGCACAAATAGTTGAAGTTTCTTTAATGAATTCACTTTAGCTATGTTTGCATCTGCTCTGGTTTTGCCTTCCACAAATATTCCTGTAATTTTTGAAACAAGGTCCTTCTCAAAGTAAATGTGAAGTATGAGCACTCAAATGCATGTCGCAAAGGAAATTTTGCATCACCTTTCTGCAAGGCTTCAGAAAAACAAAAAACTCAGATGTATTAGGCTTATTCCTACTGTCAAGGAGCAGTAAGAACAGAGTAACTGAAGTGACATGTCCAAACTCAAAAAGCTAGGTCTTATTTCAAGGGTGAAATCCTGGTTCCCCTGAATTCAGTAGGAGAATGCCCATACACTTCAGTGCAACAAAACTGTATGATATTTCTAAGGTACTGAGTCCAATTCTTTTTGCCTAATGGTTAATTAATGCTGATTTAATCAACTCAAGAAAATATCTTTATATTTGGGGACTTTTATACAGCACAGAGTAGGCAAATCATCATTATCCATTACTGTTCCAAATTCATCTTAGGCAAAATTCAGTCTGTGTCACTGCCAAAAGATCTATTTCGCAGCCCTGGCTATGCCATCCCATTCCTTCACTCACACCTGGCACTCTGGATGTTTTTGTTTAGCTATGAGCCGACCCAGCAGGAAAAAAAAGACGTATGAGTTTGTTTTAAGAAAGACTTGTTCCATTGCAATGAGCCTCCCTGACGTGGCTGAGATCTTGGCTGTACAAAGAAAGGTGTCTGTAGAGAGGATGTGGCAGGAACACAGGGTCTGGGAGGGAGCAAGCCATAGGGCTGCCTCTAAATTGCTTTTAAGCCAGTTGCAGCCCCTACCCCTGAGATAACCCTCCACAAGAGGTGCGGAAAGAGACTCCTTTAGCTGCTTCTCTGACTCTTCTGGATGTCTTGTCTGGAAAAGGGGGAAAAGCAGACACACCATTTCAGTTTCCAGTAATAGATGAGGGGTGTTCAGGTGGCAAGCTGCAAAGCAGCATATGAAAAAATGCTGGCTTGGAAAATGAGTTTTTTCAGCCCTTTCTGAGAGTTGCCAGCATTTGTAAAAACAGAGAGGTGCATACCAGGGGCTTCACCCTCACCCCAAGTGCATGCCCCTTGGGGTGTACCTGTGCTCCAAGGGGGCTGTGAAGGCCAAACCCAGACAATGCTTCAGGAGCTCTGCACAATGGTGCTGTGTTGCAGCCTCATGGGGAAGTCTTTTTTTCCCCACTGCTGCACCACAACCTGCCAGGATGCTTCTACTCCCCTTCTTTCAAGGGAACAAACGACATGCTGCAGCTGAGCTCAGGTGAGTGCTAGTGGATTCACAGCTCTGTTACCCATCTTGGCATTAGAAGATAGCCCCAAACTGTCACTCCCAAATGTTGGTTTCGAAATCAGTGCCTCCACAGAAGCAGGGTAGCCATCACTTTCCACTGGCAGTGGAAATCCCTTCAGCGTCAGAATGTTAAATCTTTGGACCTTATCTAATCTTGCCTATTCACCCCTTCCATCATTTGCTATTGATGCTTCCATGGCTGTAGCTGTGTTTCACTGGAGCCAGAGTTAGTCATTTCAGGATCCCACAAGAGTACGTTTCTAGACCCTTATAATTTTCCATTGTGCCTCTGTTGAAATAGAGAACACTGGAAGTCTTTTATGGAAGAGGGTTATAAAATATGAACATCTGTTTGTTATGAAACTTAATGCTGTCAAGCTTGTAAGAGCCCTCTAAAAAAGCATTTAACTCAAAGTGTACTTTGTGTACGTTGGAACAAAAGGTTTATATAGGTATACTGGAGGAGGCATCTGCTTCAGGTAAGATTTATTTCAAGATAGTGTCACTAGGGACTTAGAAAGCATTCAAATCAGAGAATATGAATTCCCCAGAGACTTCTTTCTAAGGTACACTTAGAATGCCAGATATTCTTGCCTCAAGACCACTATCAGTCCTGTTCTGTTTCCTGGGTGTGCCTGCATTTCTCCAGTTCTGCCTCTCTACTGTCTGAGATGGTTGCATTATGAAGTGAAAATCACTGGTATTCACTAGCCTTATGTGATGGTTCACAAGGTTATGTGTTAATATTCTGTAACTACAAAGAGCTACTTCAGATAGGTTAATTCCAATGGAAAGTTAACAACATACTCGTCTTTGAAGTGATGCTATTGAATTACGTTTGGTGTAGCAGTCTGGTTTATACCATGGTTTTACATCATACCAGTTTAATAAGCAGGATGAGAACACGAAAAGAATAAATAGGGAGCTTTGTTCAAAGCATTCTTCAGTTCATCTCTGTATCCAAGAGGGATGAGAGAGTTACTCTTTTCTGAAATGCATCTGTCATATTAATAGACCGTTTGGTACATTGCCATATGGGAGTTTCAGATATTGCCAATATTGTTAATAGTGGGATCCTAGAAATTAGAAATGGAAGAAGCTTATTAGATTTACAGTCTGCCCTTCTGTCGATATACTGCTAAATGACTTTTTCTGGTGTGTTCTGCAATTGCATTTTAAATGAGTCCAAAGTTACACTCTGTTAGTCAGCCATCAGGGCTGAAGAACCCAGAGCCAGAAGAAACGTGCAGGTTAAGTCTCAAGTCAGAAAAACTTGTTCCCAGCGGAAATACTATTTTTTTTTGCTGAGACTGATTGTTGTTTTGCCATTGATTCAAATAGAGCCAAGAAGGCTCAAACTGACAAAGCTGTGCCTCAAAAATAAAGTGCAAAACAAAACATGCTGGTGGTGTTTTAAAGCAACACTGACATATAGCTACAGCATACTGTGGTTCTCTGTTCCCCAAGTGGTTTTGTACTTCTGTCATTATTTATGCACTTTTTTCCCCTTTTGCTTTACAAGAAACCAGGACAAGCAGGGTAAGAGAGGCACGAAAGAACTGCATCTCAAATCCGGACATAAAAAACAATTGAAATAAAAGGTTTCTTCTAACCTGCCTTAGTTGGCTAACTTCAGGTGCAACTTGAAACTATAGGAGACCCATAGGGAAACTGAGCAGGGTGTAATTTTGTACGTTTCATGTCCACTTGAAGAGATGGTACAAAATATTTTATCTTAAACTTCGACAGACCCTAATTTGTGTTCACAGTGTCAGTTTAAACACTGTTGCATACGAAGCCCTACAAAATTGTAAGCACGACTTAGCCCATAACACATTGTTTTTCATACCATGTTATGAAATTTCAGCTCAGTAAATACTACTCTTTTATGTAATTTATTATTTCTTACAAACCAAGACAAATCTCTGGTGACATGCGAGGTCTCAGTCTACAGCGGCTGGACCACACACAAGCAGAATTATTCATGAGATATGAGTGGATGTGTATGCAGGACATACAGTATCTCCTGTTATTAATAATCATGCACTGGCATGATTATCCCTAGGTCTGGTTAGGCTGGCTATTATTAAGCTTCCAGCGTGTTATCTCTTATCTATTGTTTGTAGCTTTGACAGCCTTAAATCCCCGAACACACTCAACAGATTGCTAGGGATAGGTTCATTGTGGAGGATACTGCAGCTGTACCAGCCTGCAGACCTATGGAAATGAATTATATCCTCCTTACCCTCCCTTGCTAAAAGATGTGATGAGGTGAGGATGTGCATACACCCAGGTATCAGCCTTACACAGACCAGGGCCTCAGGGCACACAGCGATTCATCTGCCTGATGAATTGTCCAGATTGGCATTAAGAAAATGAAAGGCTTCCATCTTAGTTTGCAGTAGGTAGACTTCCTCTGCAGCCCCACTTGTCAGTGTTTTACCAGCCCCCAAAGCCTCTCAGAATTGTGCCCTCAATTTTCAACCCTGTACTGTGCGCTCGACATATACTGCTCCACAGTATAGCACAAAGTCAACTGAACTCTAGCATGTAACCATGTTAAATGTGATTACTTTGCTCATACTAAGCCTCCTTCTAAATAAGCCAGGCTTCAGAAGATGAGAAACCACAAAAATACCTGAAGCAATTTATTTTTTATTGACGTGATGCTACCAACTACAAGTGCCAGTTTAAATTAAAACTCACTCCCAATGATCAAAAGATGCACCAGCCTGCTTCTTGCAAAGCTCCTCTCGCTCGTGATGTTTTGAAAGCACGAGTAGATGAAATCCAAGAGATTTCTTACAGCCTTCTGGCTGTATTTAAGGCTAAGGGGAATGGGTCTTCATTACAGTTTCAAACCACAGTGTAAACAACAGTTCTTTTTACCAAGAAAAATCACGGAGTTTTAAAAGATCAGGTGAACAAATTAAATATAAAGCCTGCTACCTTCCTGCAATTGTTCAATATATTGTAGCTTATATTCAGTCAGAAAAGAGCTCATGAAGAACATACTTGCCGTAAAGACAATTATTGAGCAGAAGAGTCAAAAATGTGGCTTAGTGATTTTTTATTTTTGAATAATCAGTCTTGGTTATTTAAAAAATATTCCCCAGGGACCTCACTTATCGTACTGCTGGAGTCACATTCTCTCTCAGTGAACATCATTACATTTTTGGACTCTTCACGAAAATGCATCAGAATGGCTAATTTTATACAGAAGGGAGAGAAATTAAGCTCTGGTCGCTGATACACTGCTCTCATGTTGTTCTTCATTTCCTACTGGCAGTACTCAGGCAAGAAAGGGTGGCTTTCCAGTTTGACGGTGTACAGTTACAACCATACCCAGGCTTGACAAACCAGATTAGATTGAAAACCTCCTGCCCCATGCATCTTCCCTATTTGCAGTGCTTTATAACTTGAAGCTGTCTCCGCAGAACCCCCCAAAAAACGGTTAAAATCCTGCACATTTAAATGCTTTCTGGGCAAGACTCTCCTACCAGATCAGTATATGCCAGCACTCCTCATTGATGTTTTGCCTTTCCTACACATGAAGATCTATCATGGTTGACAGTAGCAAAGAACAGATATCAAAGCTCAGTGGTGCCTTGTGGATCCAAGAAAAGTACTTTGCCCCCTCACAACAATTTACACAAGGTGCAGTGTATACCACACACAGCACGAAAATGAAGCTGTCATTTTTGTAAGATTCCTTATGATATTCCAAACCTCAAGAGTGAACACTGCTCATGTGACTGGAACACCTTTGTGCATGCAATCTCTTGTTTTCCCAAATTTTGGGGCTCATTGAGTAATCCTTTTAGCAGTGAATCAGGTATTTGAACATAAAACTTTACAGAAAGAGTGCAGAAAATTTTTATCTGCTCAGGTCTAAGTGCTCTTTCATGTCTGTAATTTTGATTTGTGTTTGTCCAGGCTCACTTGTTTCTCAGTGTTTTTCACACTGCTGTTCTGAAAACAAACACAGACTGGATTATACTCTCTCTGTCTACCAAAAACGAAGTCTAACCTAACTGGAAGACAGTAAGGAAAAAAGGCAACATAAATGTGCTTGCAGCCACACTTCTGGGCAAACTTCAAAGTAACTCCATGTAGGGTTCCTGAAGGTAGTTTGCCCGGGTAAGACACACAGAGGCAGCAGAGCTGCATACATGAACATAAAGAAAATGTTTGGCTACTTCAGTAATTTATCTACAACTTTGATGTAGCTTTCATCTAGCTAATGATACATGTGCCATGCCATTTGGGAACTGTATTTTGCACTACTGGGCCGATATTCGTTGATATGTCTTCTGGCCATTGGAAGAATCACTTCTATGAGAGACAAGCAAAGCAGAAAAAGACATACATACCAGGCTATGCATGTTTTTCTTCTGAGTTCTTATAAATGCTAATATCTCTGAATACATCTCAGAACACCTGTATTCAGCTACTGAGAACCTGCTCCAGAAATAATCTCTTCCACTCATTCACTTCCTTCATTTTCCAATTTGAGAGAAAAAAGAAACCTCAGGTAAAATTTCCTGCTCATTTCTCACCCCAGTTTTTCCATAATAAGCTTTAGAAATAAAACAGAAGACAGGAAAAAAAGATTCCTTCCAGGACAGATCTCCTTTTCCAGGCAATAACATCGCTGTAAACACATCGAACTCAACAGGAGAAGAATTCACCTTACCAGCTCTGCTTCCAAGGCCTTACAATAAAAGGACCAGTCACTCTGCAGATATTGTTTCTACTGTATTCTGAATGGACAGTAAAACACATCACTGAAGAAAGAGTGATAAAGAAGTAAAGTTTGAAAGGGTAAAAATGAAAAAAAAAAGCATTCAGGAAATTCAGATGCAAGAACAGAGACAGCTATTTCAAGTAAGCAAAACATGAACAAGCACAAACCGATGCCCAGGGCAATGACAGGCAATGGGAAAGGCTAGTATTTTAGTTCTTGAACTTGTTTTAAGGCTGTTTTGCCAGAACAGTAAGCACCAGCTCACTTACCCTCAGCATGATGGCTTTTCCTGGTTGCTTGAAAATGCAGAAACAGTTGCTGAGGCCTCTATTGTGGGACTATCTGAGCTCCTGCACTGACCTCAGATTAACTTCACATTTATTAGGCTTGGGAGGAGTCTTCCCTGCAGTGCAATTTGGTAAAGATGAAAGGAAGCACAACAAAAAATCCTTTTTTAGTGATGTTTCTGCAGTGTCAAGACTTACTGGTAAAATGTTAAATTCCAAACCCATTACAGTTCTCTCTCCTCCTCTTCCCCACTCCAGTGCCAGAGGAATATAAAATCCTGAGTCTCCTGATAGGATCTGAGACTTATGGGCCATTGATTTCCAAATGCCATGAAAAGCAGAGAATGCAGGTGTGCCTGGGGGGGATACTCGTTGAAGACAGATGGATTTGTGTCGTATGAATAGATGCAGAAATTGCTTTAATTTCATATGTACTTAACTACACCAAACTGCCACAGCATAGAGAACAGGAAAAGAAGAAATCTGGACACCTTTTCTGCGTTAGAGCAAAAATAGGCAGATAAACAATTAAGCAAATGCATTGTATTGAGCTTGAGGTCTTGATGCTGCAAGATAAAATTTTAGTGAATGTAGGAAAAATACAAATTAGGCAAAATGGATTTTTTTTTTTATTGTTGCAGTAGTACAGGTGATTGCTTACAGGACTGAGCAATAAAGATCTCAAAAATGCTTCAAACATATTTTGACAAACAGAAGTTAGGGAAAAAACTATTATATTTATGTGCTGAGCAGAGATTTACCATCTACAGCAGGTAAATCTCTTCTGTCTTGAAGAGGCAGTAATCAGACTTCAAAGAACAGATCAGGCAAGCAGCAAAAAGGGACAGGAATTTCCTAAAGACACAGATTTTTTGATTCTCGTTAAATTTTTGTTCCTTTTATTTCTTGTTGTTAAAGCAAAGCCACCTTCTTCTGTGGCCTGTAGTAAATGTAATACTTTTTGCAGTGTTTCATCTCCATTAAGCCAGCTCTGTATTGGATATACAGGAGTCTTTTTATATTCCCCTGAATTCTAGCATTTACTACCTTTTCCTTCCAGCAACTCTCATACATAAAACTTCTATCCTAGTGATGGAATTGGCAGTGAACTTCAAAAAGAATAGCATCCATCCTTTCCTTAGGCAGCTTTACCTTTGTCCTCTCACCTCCTTCCAAATTGGTGACTGTTCCAGTTAGGCAGAAACCCACCAAACTGGTTCCACTTGGTAGGATTTGTACAACGCAATGTCACTTCACCATTCATCATTCTGGCTGGGTCCCTGAAGAAGTAACAAAATGTTCTAGTCTCAAAATAAACAGAAGAAAGAGAAAGGAGGAGCAACCCCATACTCCATCAGGAACTACTCTAAACCCCTGCAAGTGTAGCAGGGGAGGTTGAAATATCAAGCAGAGGTACACAAAAATAGACACAAAAGAGAAAACCAGAAAGGAAAATGCATTGATGATCAATGGTCACAATATGTCAGCAAGAACTATCAGTTTTCTTTTGCTGGGAATCATGTGTGTTGCTGGGAAGGTAATACAAACAGAAATAATTAAAAGAGCTGGATAAGATCTCCAACATTCAGGCATATGATCTGCCCTGCCACACCAAGCAGCATGACTCAGAGCTGTGACACCATTTTGTCTTCAAGTCCCATTCAATAATATTAGAAATAATGTTGAGAACCATGCCCTCACAACAAAATTTCCTTTCTCGGCAGTAGACTCTCACTTGTAACTCACTGACACTTTCCCATTCTTCTCCTCCTCAGGTTCAATTTCCCAAGCCCTCTGCTTTCTCTTCCTTACACGCTTACATTCCAGTGGGTTTCATTTGGGGAAACAACACCTGCACCATTCTTCTCAGAGAGCAAATAATATGATACACTTCTGCAGTTGATATGACATCCAATTGCCATCTTAGCCATCTAAGGGAACTCATTGAAGGATGAGATGAAGATACCACAAATAAATCAGGTCAAGTTTAGCACAGAGCAGTAACTAAAGTACCATATTCTGGCTCTGCCACTCAGACAGACAGTAAGGATATACTCAATAAAACAAATATAAAACATTAACATGGGGCTGCGAACATTAATAGGCTTTGGGTTATTGCTTTTGCAGGAGCACACTGTGCCAGTGAAGTACAGAAATTGCACATTCAGGCAAATAGTCTGGGGGATGGTGGCAGAGTGCAATCTTTCAGACCTTTGGAGCTATTTAGCTGCTCTCAAAACACACACATAACAACTCTGATAATTGCACTCACTGCAAAACCTAGGCATGGTGCACTGGAAACCTTTTAGGGGCTCTTTATCATTTCCTGCCTTTGCCAGAATAAGGCTAATTTACTCCCATTTCAGTGGGCTCGGGCAGAGTGAGGGGAGAGAGACTGGATTGTCAGCATTATTGAAAAGATCCATGATTAGTCACATTCACTTGAAGACAAGTTACTTGCCAGATACTACACCACTCATTAAAAGACCTGCAAACTGGCAGCCCTCCAGCAGCTGTGAAAAAGCTCCCCGGCTGGCAGGCCCAAGAGGACCTCCGAAACCCTGTGCTCTCCTGCATGTTGGAGTGAGAAAGGCCAGTTCAAGCATGCCTGGGTACAATTGGCACCCCAGGAGTTCCGCAAATCAGTCTCATGTTCTACAGTAGAATAAAAATTCAAATATGTGGGAGCCCAGCTGGTGCTAACATCAGGGCAGTGCTTTTTGAGGCTGTTCTGAAATTGCTGTCTTCGCTTGGCCCCAGTTTCTCATGCTTAGGTAGCCAAAAGATTCTTTAAGTGATCTGGGAACTTGGAGTATTTCTTCACCTGCTTCAGCTCTGATACGGCTCTCGCAGGAAACACCGAAGTGTGCTGGAAGTAACCTGCCAGCTCAGGTCCGCAAGAGCTGGTTCCCCATTTGCAGTTTCATTTCCATGCCCTTGACTTTGCTGTTCCCTTTATGTGAGGACAGAGAAGAAACAACACTCAATTTCTCTCCCACATGTACTCAGGTGTGCATGTTTCTGAGTTTGCCTCTTCTCATTCAACACCAGCTCAGGCCAGTCTATCCCAATTTCTCCAGCTCTCCCAGCCCATGATGAATGTGGACTTTCCACATGCTCTCCAGACACATTGGAAGAACCAGATGTTCTTCATCTACCTTGCAGATTATTTTAAAAAAGAGGATGTTTGAAGTGGCATTAGCAACCCTCATTTAGCTCACTTAACCCAGGTACTTCATGTGGGGAACAAGAGTGAAGATTGTTGAGATGGCCAAGTAAATCCATCAGCTTCCTGGCTCCCAACTGCACAGTCCTATTCCTCTCCCTCCTTGTCTCACCATCACCCAGTCCAGACCTCCTATCCCCCTCCTAGATCCAGTTTTTTGCATTCATGTGATCCCTCAAATACTCAAAAAGCTAAGCAAGCCCCTACCAGCTCCTGCAGCAACCCACAAAGGGACAGTCGGTAGCTCCATGGAGCTTGTGAAACCATGTCCACTACAGTGGACAGAGACAGTCCCTGTCCTCAGGACCTCATCTAAGTTCCTGTAGCCTGGTAGATCAACAAGGGCCTCCGCCAACTTGTGCTTTATTCTAAGCTGAGGGCTGAGCCAGACATCTGTCTTTTCAGACATCTGAAGGACTTACAACCCAAATGGAGAGCAGCATCTGTGAGTGCGTATGGGGAATAATTACTTCTTCTAATAACACGAAGCAAAGTAGAGTTTCCATTGGGAAAAGTTCTTTTTAGTTAATCATTCTTGCTTTTCCTGGCTCCTTTCTTGTAAACAAGCTTTTAATAGAAAACTAGTGCACAGTATGGTCCTATTATGCTAGATTTGTATATTGTATGTGCATGGGGTATTCATCTTCATGCTGAAGAAGTTCAACTGCAGTGTGTGAGTAGGAGTCCCTATGGAGAAAAATATCCTCTTCTTCACCCTGAGTGGTTGCACTTGAGCTTTTTTCCTGTCTGCAACAACACTGTGTTGTAATATATGCACTACACAAATATCTCTGAGGAATCCTTACAGCACAGCAGGGATAGAAGGGCTGATTGTGTCCCCTCTGTCACTCTGCAGAGCTCAGCCCCAAGCCATTCCCCAGCAAAAAGTGAGGGAAGACCATTACCATAACTGAATCCTGAACACCACCTCTCCCTCTTTTCCTGGCTGCCTGGCTAAAGGTGTTCTTGTCAATTTTCATACGATGGAGACCAGATGTTCAGAGCTGCAGCTTGAGTTTGTGTATACTCAGTGCTCAGTACATCCTCTGGGCCTGTGTAAGTTTAGGTGCTGTGCTGGTCACACCTCATTTCGTCCAGCTGTCTGCCACCATCCCCACTAGTAACGTCCTCAGAGTGCTTCTAGGCCTGGCAAAATCTTGCCTGCACTTCATGAAGAATGCTAAAGTCACATCATAACTTTCTCTAATAATTGTCATTTTTACTCCTCAGAATGTAATTCCTTGTTCTTCCTCTACCCTTGCCTCCCAGAAACATTGAACTTGGGACTGTGCTCTGAAGTGACTCAGTGAAATCATTTGAACTCAGAGCAAAAATAATCTACTTCTCTACGCATTCATCTATTTACCTATTTATCTGTCTGCCAGCTCCTTGTGGACTGATTAATTTTTTAGCCCCATCCTTCTACTGACACATCTTACTGCCCATGGGTGCTCTGGCACAGCTGAGGAGGTGGTGAGCAGTAGGGCTGGTGAAACACAGGAGCACAGGAACATTTTAAGCTGAGTTAAACCACTGAGGCTGATGTACTGTGCAACAACGCTATTCCAGCCCAGCTGTGTGACAATCCTGGCAGTGTGTGCTGCTCTGCTCTTTGCCCTGTAATTGCACATTTTAACTTTCCATGACAAACCTAAGAGCTTCCTTCACCTGCCCACTCCCAGCTGCTGGCTGCTGCGTCCTCCCCAGCTGCCTCTCCAGTGTGCAGATTCAACTGTGCATGTGGCTACTGTCTAAAAATGGTTGGGTGCTGTTTATTTTTTTCCTTTTCGGAAGGAAAGGAAGTGATTTGGGTCATTATAAACAAATGCGCAGAGCTGAGAAGCAGTAAAATTGGAGCTGAGGAGAAGGGTTTGTGGAGGCAGTTCTGCGAGGCATGACAGAAACATATGATTAAGATACAACATGGAAAGACACCTGGAGAGGCTTGGCTTTCTACATCTATACAGAAACACAAAAGAAACCAGGAAAATCCTGATATAAACTATAGCACTTTTCTTTCCATTACTGGGGCTTCTTCTGACATCTTAATTCCACATGCTGACTCAAATTAAAGTTATGAAGATTTTGAATTGAGCATTTATTCCTTGTAAAGTGTTACCATATTTCAACAAGTGCAAATTAGCGTCTACTCTTTCTTATTCCTAATCCATTCAAAAGCCCCACATGTGAAATGTGTAAGATAGAGCAGCCTGGAACCCTCACATGAAAGGGGTTTGACTCACCTCCCGTACTTCAGCACTATTCCTGAGTTCCAACACTCCAAGAAACAGCTTTTAGAAATAAAATAATAGATATTTTGCAGAAAAAAATTAATAAATATAGATATTTTCTCCAGCCAGAACCTACATTTGAATGACTTTATCCTCTTCCTTCAAGCATGCTGTGTTACAAAAATCCCAGGATGTGAGGCTCAGGAGTGATGTTCTGGGAGACAGGCTGATGGGTCGGGCCCATTGACTTCTGAGAGTGCATATTCATGCACATGTGCAGGGAGTGCATATTCAGGGCATATTTTAGACAGCTGTCAATGCTGGTTGTGACTTGCACAGCATTTTAAAAGGCAGTTTCTCCCTTTCCTCAACACAGACGCACCCAAAGCACATACAGTGATAAAATTTCTAATGATTTCTCTGAACAAGTGACCTTTATCATCATCCTTAGATATACTCTCTTTTATTTTGTCCCCTTGCTGTCAGCGTAGACACCAGGTCCCTGCCCACTCCCACACTGCTGTGCTCTACTCCCTCCATTCATCAAGGATGCTTGCATTCTGTCTAGCAGGTCTCACTGGCCAAAGCTGAACCTCTCTGTCACAGATTCCTGTTCAGGGTTTTTTGGAGACTTCTGGAAGCGCCATGAAGTCTGCCACACAGCTGCCACTTCCCAGAGAGTGGAGAGGGACCCTCCAGCCTGTGCCGGGCAAGAGCTGGCACGTTTTGGGAAGCAGAGGGGGTAGATGGTGAGCACAAAAGCGTAGGATGTGTGAGCCATGGCAGGAGGTTAGGGATGAATACCAAAGAATCCCAAAATTATGAGTTGTGAACCCACAAGCGGTTCCAGGGGAGTTTCCATTCGGGGCTGTGACTCTGCAAAGTTACTGTCACAGACAACAGTGTATCAGCCTCAAGTTGCCACTAAAACCATCTGTGACACTCAGTCCCTCCTCGGATGAGTGAGCGCCTTACCCCATGGTTTTTCCTAACTACCATTTTGCTCTCACATAAAGTGTTGACAAGGCAAGAAACCCCAAAACCCTAGGCTCTGGGACAGCTGGTCTCCAAGTTGAAGCACAAAACCCATGGTAAAACGCACTGGCTTCTTCTGGAGCTGCACACACAACGGGTAACACATAACTACGCTCAGGAGCAGCCTGGCATGCAAACGTCTGCGAGGTAGGCTAGCTCAGCTTTCTGGAGCCGCGCAAGGCTCACCATGAGGTGGCAGCCTTCCCCACTGCCTTTGCGCACCCCGCATGCTGGGAAGACATGCCAACCCCGGCTTCAGCACAGAGCAGTTCTGTCTTCCCAGCAGAGATGGGCTGCCAACATTTTAACAAAGGGCTCCCTCAAAAAAAAAGGGTGAAAAAAAAAAAAAAAGAAGAAGATCAGCCTTGCTCTGCAACATATACATCAACCTCCAGTGAAATCCTTTTGCTTTCTTCAAATTAAACCCCAATCCACTAAGTACATACTTTCCGTGCATGCCCTCCCCACATAAACTTACCATTTGCAGATTGTCTCCACAGCTGAACTTGGCAGCCCTTGGCTGCACCGAGCTCAGGCTCAGCATGGCCCACTGCCATCTCCCTGGTACTGCTTTGCACTTGGTAAAGGCTGTTGGAGGCTGCCAGCCACTCACACATAGGAGGACTCATTAGTGAGCTAAGGGGCAGCAGGGGGTGGGGGGAACAGACACTATCCCATTCTAATGTTTCCATGTCTCCAGTGCCTTCTGGAAGCACATTTGGGGTTGGAAGTAGGCGATATTTACAGTCCCTTCCAACCCAAACCATTCTATGAGAATGCTGTCATGAAGAGATAGGAGCAGAGGGCTTTTGGCCCTGTGGAAATCCACTTCTGGGAAGCAGCTTGTGTTGAGGAGCCCATCAGGACTGCGCACCATGGAGCAACTCATGCTATCCCTCCCTTTACAGACACAGAGAGACCAGGTAGATCTCTACATTATGCTGGTCACACCTGCACGTTACATCGCAGAGAGGATCCAGCCCGGATTGGAAGCATCAGAATATCTTCCTACTCTCCTGGTAGTTGCACAAGTAGGAGGTAACCCAGGGGACACAGATACCACAAACATAGGGGGGAATAAAGGATAAAAGTCAGCTACAGAACTGAGCTATCCCTTACCTTGACTATGTGGAGTCATTTCACAGGCAGGATTCTGTCAGTTTAAGCTTTTTTCAATGATTTTTGAATTGAAAGTGCACTAATGTAAATCTGGAGAATCAACGTTGCCTCAGATGAGTCAGAGAAACTCTCATGTGTCAGATGCTGACTTCAGTTACAGCACTGTGAACCTGTGCTCTCAAATCTCTGGAGGTAGCAGTGTGATTTCAGTGGGATAATTGTGCAACCATGATAAAAATCTGCCCTGCTCACCGTGAGGTGTTGTACAGATATTACTGAGAGCAGAATCTGATCTCTTGCAACTTCAGTCTTCACCCCGCTTACACGTGAAGAGCGGTCGGCCACTGAATGCACCGATGACAGCAGGAGGTATCAGATCAGAAATGAGCAGGACTTGCCTCCAGTATCAGCATCGCTTATGCTGCTGTACAGCAGTGTCAGCAGGGTTGTACATGTAGCACAGCCTGCTTCCCTCTCCAGAGTCTCCAACCTTCATTTGCAGAGCTAGACCCACAGCAGCTTCATTGTCTTCAACAAAGTGATTCCCGATGGCCCTCACATAAAGAGTGGCTGAATCTGTCCCTCTGGTTTTTCATTAACACCACTTGATGGCTTTCTAATTGTGCTAGTGAGTCCCTCTATGCCTTTCACAGCTTTGTTCAGGCTATAAATACAGTGAGCAACTTCAAAATTGCAGGCAGCAGCCAAGCTTTTATACTGAAAACATTCAAATACAGATGACTTCTCACACTCACTTGCCCGAGGCCAGATTCTTTCAAACAGTGGTAAACCTTATTTAACCAGGAAGTCTTCAAAATTCTGAAGTGGGCCTAAAGGTCATGAGGTCTGAGATGACCTTGAAAAGTGACTTTTATCTTGGTGAACATCCTGGTGACTCAAGGCTTAAACAAATACGTTCTGATATCTAATTCTCCCAAGAGCAGGTCTCTGGTGCCAAAGGTTATAAACTTAGTGAAATATTCTGTGCACACTTGCAGAGCTGGGAGCCATTGTATGTATTTCCTCATAATTAACAGGGATTACTCCTAATTAATAGAGGCCTTTAGTAGGAGGAGGTTTTGGAACTTCAAGGCTATGCATGGCATTTGATGCAATGATTACACAGGATCAGAGGATGTACAGCCAAAGGCAGAAGGATGATCACAAATCTTTAGGACAGAGCACAAAGATTTTGTTATTTTGGAGGAAAGCAGGCAAATAACTTGAATGCAATTGCACCAAAGGCACTTATGCACCGAGCAGAAGCTGCACGCTGAGCGTGGAGCTGCAGCTGCAGCTACTCCTGCTTCTCTTCATGGAAATAACACATGGGCCAAGCAAACATGGTGAGAGAGGCAGAAGACAAATGAGGGAGCAGGGTGAGCAGAGGCCTGTATTACAGTTGGAGCTCCAAAACCACCCAAAAGATGTGTGAAAAGAAAGAAGTGGCAGCACAGTTAGGAGGCTGCAAGCCTCCAGAGTCCCAAGGCGCAGCATGAGTAACAGGCTAAGCATTCAGGGCTGGGTGGAGTGCTGCAGTCACCCAGTCAGGTCAGCCCTGCTGCAATTCCATTCATCTGAGGGCACTTACTCCAGGGATTAATTGCGGCAAGAACCACAAAGATATAAAGGTGCTTCTGAGGTGCCTGAGTATTGTTGGGCAATTCAGAAAAGCTCTGTCTGACCATCTAGGTACTCTGGCATTCAGAAATATCTATCCCTCACTGTCTCTAAACGTGGCCTCCCTTTGCTTGCAGCTGGAGCACCTCACTCCGTTTGATTTGACATTATGCTCTCAAATTCTGTGGTACCGAACCCTGCATTTTCTCCTGTAGTCCTTGATTTATACTGAGATGGACGGATGTCAAACCTGTGCAGTGCATACATCAGATACTGTGCTTCACATTCATATATTGTGGTTATCTCTAAAACCCCTGTGATTCCTCACTAGCACGGGTTACAAATATGTTCAGGTAACTGGGAAGTTAATTTCAGGGCTTCTCTGCAACAATCTTCCTTGCTTTGCTGCTCTTCCTTGCCTGCTTTCTCACCTTGGTTCAGGTCTCCTCTAGTTTTATCTTGGTTATCTACAGACATGTATGTGACTCATATATGTGTGAACACTGGCATTTCTACTGCATGATAAATGCCACTTTTATCTCAGGTAGAATAAGGAATTTAGAAGGCGCTCTACTTAATCTTTCTGGTGTATCTTGCAGACAAAAGGATGGACACATACTAGGAACCACAGCCTGATCATTAGTAAAAAAATAATGGAAAGGCTTACTTTAAGACATCTGTTCTGTTTCTGTACACCAGTTCTATGACATGAGTTTAATGCTAAGGATGCCTGTGAGGTGAATGGAGAAAAAAGTCAATTGCCAGCAATTTGCATGGGAAGCCATCTTATCTCACTAATAGGATATGCTGCATCAAAAGCTGGGTCTTAAATCATTTCTCTGTCAAGAACTTCAGCACGTCATTCTGGTCTGAAATAAGGTATTTCCTCTACTTGGAAACCACAGCTCTAAATCTTTTTCCTCAAGTTGGTCATTTAAGCCCTTTAAAATCTCTCCCAAAGAACATCTGACAAAGAAGGTAGTGTTCACACCCACATCATCCTCCTGTTCATTAGCTCAATATTTAGAGCATAACTAAATCTCTATCTTCCCCAGGCAGTGAAGGGAACTAAACCCATTCCTGCCTGGCCAGCCCTGTTGTGGGACTGGCTGTGAGAGGAGAGCCAGCACTCACCAGCTTGCTGTTACCACCCAGTGCGCCAAGCCCACATCACTTGAGTAAATCCTGCTGATCCCATTGCCAAGCTGGCTGGAGGTGGGACAACACAGGACTAGAGAGGATGAACAAGGCAGATTCTGAAGTGACACCACTGCAGTCAGGACAGAGACCTTTCTGAGTATATGCAAGTAGAGCTGCCCTGGAGATATGTGGGTCCCATTTGATTTAATAATGCCTAAAATCAGAGACAAAATCAGAACTGCTTGTTCCAGCCTGCTTTAGAGCCCCTCTTCCTTGTTGCCTTTTTTTTCCTTTTGACCATATTATTAGACTTAATTTCAGGAGGCAGCTCCTTTAGCTCTATACAGTCTCAGACACAGACATGGACAGCGTGCCCCATCTTCCGCAGTTCCACTTCATGTCTCTTCTCTTGTGTCCCTTCCCCAAGGCCTCTTGCTCGTCTTTCTGAACAAGATGATCTTGAAAGTTTGAAGTGATGCTGTGTGCAGAAACAGATCCTGCTGCCTCTGGGGAAGTTTACCATTGAGTACAGAGGTCTCTGGGGGTGACAGGTGCCACCAGGGTTCAGTGGCAGCACATCTGGGCATTTGAGAGTCATATTTTACATGTAACATCTAAATCCTTGTGCCTTTAATCACAAACCTTAAAGCTGAGCCTCTCGGACAGCAGAAGCATGATTCAGAGAGATATTGGCTGGCTCTGTCACCTGTGTGTTTCATATAATCATAGAATGCTTTGGATTGGAAGGGACCTTAAAGATCCTGTTCCAGCCCCCTTGCCATGGGTAGGGACACCTCCCACTAGTCAAGATTGCTCAAATTGCCTATTTAACCTGGCCTTGGACACTTCCAGGAATGTGGCAGCTACAACTTCCCTGGGCAACCTGTTCCAGTGCCTCACCACCCTCACACTAAAGAGCATCTTCCTGATATCTAACATAAATCTACCCTCTTTCAGTTTAAAGTCACTGCTTCTTGTCCTATCACTACATGCCCATTTCCAGCTTTCTTGTAGGCCCCTCTTAGGTACTGAAAAGCTGCTCCAAGATCTCCCCAGAATCTTCCTTTCTCCAGGCTGAACAAGCCCAACTCTCTCAGCCTCTTCATAGGAGATGTGTTTCAGTCCCCTGATCATCTTCCAGCTCCTCTGGACCTGCTCCAACAGGTCCATGTTCTTCTTATATTGGGGGCTCCAGAGCTGAACCCAGTACTCCAGGTGAGGTCTTATAAGAGTGGAGTACAGGGGCAGGACCGCCTCCATCAACCTGCTGGTCATGCTCCTTTTGATGCTGCACAGGATACCTTTGGCTTTCTGCTCTGAGCTTCTCATCAGCCAACACCCCCATGTCCTTCCCCTCAGGGCTGCTCCCCAGCCAGTCTCAGGACAGCCTGTATTTGTGCTTGGGGTTGCCCTGACCCAGGTGTAGGACCTTGCACTTGGCTTTGTTGAACTCCATGAGGTTTGTCCACCTCACAAGCTTGTCAAGGTTCCTCTGGATGGCATTCCTTCCCTCCAACATATCAACCGAACCACACAGCTTGGTGTCAGTGGCAAACTTGCTGAGGATGCACTAAATCCCATTGTCCACGTCACTGACAAAGATGTTGGACAGGATCAGACCCAATACTGACCCTTGAGGAACATCACTCTTCACTAGTCTCCAGTTCGACACTGAGCCCTTTACCTCAACTCTTTGAGTGCAACCATCCATTCAATTCCTTATCCACCAAGTGATCCATCCATCAGATCTGTGTTTCCCCAGTTTAGAGACAAGAGTGTTATGTCAGACAGTGCCAAATGCTTTGCAGAAGTCCAGGTAGATGACATCAATTGCTCTTACTTTTACCCAGCAATGTTGTAAGCCCATTGTAGAAGGTCACCAAATTTGTCAATCACAATTTGTTCTTAGTGAAGCTATAGCCACTGAAAATAAGGCACTTATTTTCCATATGACTTAACACAGTTTCTAGGAGGATCTGCTCTGTGACCTTGCAAGACACAAAGTTGAGACTGACTGGCCTGCAGTTCTCCAGGTCTTCCTTTTATCCCTTTTTAAAAATAAGGGGTTCTGTTTCCCCTTTTCCAGTCAGGGAGAACTTCACTGGACTGCCATGGCTTCTCAAATAGGACGGATAGTGGCATGGCCATTTTTTCTGCCAGTTCCTTCAGAATCCATGGATGCATCTCATCAGGTCCTGTAGACTTATGCATCTTCAGTTTCCAGATTTCCTAGATGATCCAGGGGAATTGTGTTCTCTGAAAGACAAGGACATCTAAAATAAGAATTTCTCATCAAAGTACTGTGACTGAACTGGTGAAACCAATTCAGGTAATACCAGGTAATACCACACTGGTTGTCGTGGTTTAAGCCATAAATCAGCCACGCAGTTTGCTACATGGAGAATCGAAAGAATGCAACTCCCACAGGTTGA
>JAOEHY010045819.1:0-14787 GCA_025447955.1 Psilopsiagon aurifrons
CCCAGGACCATACGGTACTATATGGCGCTGCTCTGCAGCCCCTGGAGAGGCTGGGGTAGGGCTGTGGATGGGAAAACATTGTGAAATGCAAGTTCATACAGCCCTGCAGATTGCTGAGTGGTTTTAGATCCCAGTCAGGGTTAGAATGATGTTTTCTTTGCTATTATTTAATACTGTCATTGAAAAAACAGCCAAATAGACCTCTGGAGTGCCAGGGTTCCTATATGAGTATTGGGCTACCTTATTGGGCAATACTGTATATCAACACCTACAATGTTTTTTAATTCTGCAATACCCATGAGGCCTTAGGATTGCTCTTTGAAAGTCTGTCTGTGGTAAAAGGCGGTTGCAGTTTTTTACTTTGACAAATTTATATTTCCTCTGCTATACCAGAAATAGCATTTATCATTATGCCTTATTAAAAATGTTGCAGAGAAGTAATTTGTGGTTGTTACAATGGTCTGTACTGCACAGAGTATGGACAATTAAAAAAAAAATCCTGGGAAAGAACATATTTACTCCCTCTTGAAAGGTTTGCACCCAGTCCTTTGAAATTACACAATGGTAACAAGTTACTATATAACCAGTGTTCATAATACAATCAGTTTGAATAAAGGTGAAATATTTCACGTGAACTTCATGCTAGCCTTTTTATACCATGATATTACAGAATATATGTAATATTCACATGTTGTAATGAAGAAACAAGCATTTCTGCATTTGCCAGTGACATGCTAGTCATAAGTACCATAAGCATTAAAACTAAGATCGGATGTCTGGGAAAGGCTGTATGGCAGGCTCCTGTTTCCTTTTACGCAACAACGTAAGGCTTTTAATGCTACTTAACTTAGGCTAGAAGTCTCCTGCTTAGCCAGGAATTCAGAAAACTGCCCCAAAGCTGGTTCTAAGCATGATTTCATACCGTTGCACTATTAGCTATATAAACGAAAGAAAATCAGTGTTCTAGTACTGTCTTCTATTTGTCAAATGATGCAACAGAATATGTGTTTCCAAAGGACATAGTCTGTACAAAAATTGTGAGGTATATTAACTGGTTTTTAGATACACTTCAGATATTTGTCACAACCTGAACTGTGCACCACAATGCTTCTGTAAGGTGATGTAGTAAACTACACAGCTCAGCTAATATAGCATTAAACATTGCATCCAACATAGCCAGGTTATTCTTGTAGGCCAGGAAGATCTTTTCTCTGTGATAGATAGAGGCATTTCTGAAAACCTGCTATATAATTTGCTGCAAGAAGTAGTCTTTCAGTCAGCTCAAAACTAGCACAAACCAAGTGTTATAGAAAGTAAGTTCAAAGTATGCAGAATGAATTTCATTTACAAAAGGACAATAGAGACTATCACCCAAAAGTATGTGTATAATACCAGGAGATTAAATTTGACGCTTGTAAATTAACATGCTTGAAAAAGTAAATGCCAGTTTATTTTAAAACCTAAACTATTTTTGCTGTGTTTGCAGTCAGTTGAGCTGGGAAGGGGAAATAAGAAAATACTTCTAAAGGAAAATTTTGTTCTTTTCGTTCAGTAAAAGTTTGTTCCTTGAGACTGATTATTCAGACCTTCCTTGAAGTTCTTCAGTAGCAAGAAATAGTGAAAAAGCCCGATTTAAAGCATAGTTAGAAAACTGGCATTTATGCTTAAGGTAAGACCAGAAAGATGATTTCAAAGCTTCAGTGCAGTTATGACTGAATTCTTTTGCTGCAGTGTACAACTGTTCAGCAAATTTGACTCACTGCTTGTTCAAGATGGACTGCTTTTATTGGTGGCTCTATGTGTGACAATGATCACTTCCCTTAATTTTTTATATTTCACTACATCTATTAGAAAAAATTAGTAATAGTTCTTGCCTAAGTGTTGATTCATTCAAACGTTAAATCATAAAAGCACGGATAAGTGACTAATTAATGAGTAACTGTGTCAATATCTTCAGTCAGAATATCCCCTCTAAAAGTACAAAGAACTTATTAATCAAGAACACAATGTCACATGCTTTTGGGCACTAATTTAGAAATTATTCTGCTCTTGTATGCTAGCAATTGAAAACCTGCTTTACAGAAATGCTGGGAACTTAATTTAAAACTTTGTAGAGTGTAATTTTGTTTAGCTCTTGAAATATCATGGCTTAAATCATTTGTAATGGAAATAGAGTGAATAGGACAGGTCACTTTCTAGTGAAAATTAATCCAGTAAGTGAAAATTTATTTTTGTTCCAGAATATATCCTTGCTCATTTGGTTTATAAATTTATAGTCTATTTTTCTTCATTTAAGTAGCACACCTTTAGCCATGACTATCAACAGTCTTCTACCAGTATTGGAAAATCTTAGCTAAAGCTAAGAAGGAAACAATTGTTATGTTCAAGTAAAGCATTAAAAAACTTGAAACATGTTATTTAGTTAATCATGAAGTGTTTGATTTTTGACCACTGTTACAAATAAAAATCAAGCATTCCAAAGTAAGAAATAGATTGTGACTGAAGAGAGATTTTTCTTTTTTGCGGCTATTAAAAAAAAATAGTCATCTTCAGAGTACTTTCAACATTTTTCCATGTGAAAAATTTGCAACACTTGACTTGTTCCTGGCAACAACCTTTACTTTAGCCAAATAGTTTTTAACACTGAAGCAAGTTGTAGAAAAACTCTCAATCATTTCTTTAGTTTCAGTAGTATTTTATTAATATTTATTTCACAGTTGTCTGTTTGCTAGATAAGCGAGAAGTGAACTTCACAAACATGTGAGTGTTAATTATAGTATGTTTGGTAAGCAACTGAAAGTTCTCATTTCCACATTGACTGATACCAAAATAGCCTATCTTATGATATTTTGACACATCTCTTTAAAATCCTCTGCTAAATAGGGAAGATAAGAAATAAATGTGTGAAAACAGAGAGCAGAAGAATAGATCTTTTTTTAAGATCTGAGAAGATTTGAATTTGTTTATTATTTTTGTCAATGGTTATGGTTAGTTCTTTAGTATAGTGGAATTGCTTCAATTATATTATGTCATACTCCACGAATATTGGCTTGGTACTACCACAGTACTTCTTGATCTAGTTACAGTAGATCATACAATGTATACACACATGCAGCTGGGTGAAGACAGAGACGGAGGAGGGGAAATAGTGCAATAGTGAGAAACCAGCATGCTTACACATTGCATCAAAATAGGTTGTTATCATCTGTTCCTGGTAGAAGTCCAGCCACATATGTCACAGGGAACCTTCTGGGTATAGCTTAATTGTGTGGTGTGTGCTGCAATGTGTGCTGCTGGATCCTGTTCCTCTCATCACCCAGGCATGTGGCCAGGACCATTCCATGTTAAGCTCTTAAGGCCATCATGCTCAGGTTTCTTCCTCAAGGATAGCAATGATACAGTGGAGAAGCAGAATAGAGTGTAATTAGGTTTCATTCCTGCAGGGATCAAGATATGACTGGAGAACTCACTTGACTTGTGCATCTGAAAAGCATTCCTAGGTCCCTGAACTTTAGATGACAATGTGCATAAAAGGACCATCTAGATCCTTAATGAAACTTTTAAATTACTTTTAAAGGACCTACTTAAAATCTGAGTCAAGAGGCAACACATATGTCCAAGCACAAAAAGAGTGCTATATTATTTCTTTTCTGCATTCATTTACACCTTGTGAAATTGTTTTCTGCACTGCTGTGATACAGTTCCTTCCATTATTCTCTCAAAGGAATCATAGTCTCATATTTTTTCCCCTTTGGTGTGTTTGGCTTCCTGCTTTAATCTAATTCTCACAGCTCAGGGGAATCATCAGACCTGGCTGAGATTTGTATCTTTTCAGAGAGCTCATCAATAGTTTACATAATGCTGTGGCAGGGCCAGGGTTCACACAGCTGGAGAGGTACTCAGCAAGAGTGCCGAGTTAAGCAGAGAAAGCCTTCTCGAGAATCATAACTTTGTTTAAAGAGGTTTTTTTTTTTTCTGAAGAAAAAGCCAAAACAACACAAAAGCGGTGTGTGCAGGTTTGCTGGCAGCTGGTGTGCTGTGACTGATGATGCTTGTGTTAATTATGCTCTCACTATTACCATGTGATCCACCCATCTGCTTTTTGAAGCCAGCTGTTTTCCTTTATCTTCCTGTTGAACTACCAGCTATTCAGGGTAGTGACCATCTTTAGGTGGTGATCAAGGAGAGAAGCAAGCACAATGAAATTCTGGTATGGGGGAAGAAGTGTTATTGCTCAAATAATCAAATTAAAAAGTAGTAAAATGCAGCTTTAGCCACATTATGTTTTCCAGCTTATATGTCTTTAAATATTAATTAGGATGGGACCAAGAAAATGTTAAGAAGATTAGGTTGTTGAGTTTTGCCTTTCCTGCAATTCAGAAAATGTTCTTAGCCACAGTCAGATGTCTAATAACGCAATTTTTAATAAAAAATATTTGCCATGCAACTAATACAAATGTACTTTACTCGATTTACTTATCTCTCTCCAATTTGTGACTGGCTGCTTAAGCGCAATAGTCTTAGTGCCCTTTATCAGATAAACCATACCTTTTAGCCTGGAAAAGTCATGTCTTTTAGCCTTTTATTCAACAGCACACTATCATTCATGTGGAGAGCAGCCATTCTCCAGGCAGTCATGCACATGAAAAAAACCCTCATGTTCCTGTAAAATAATGGAAAAGGCACAGGAACATAGTTAAAACAAACAACTGTTCAGAACTAAAAAAAGTTTGTGGACTGTTGCTTTGCTGTGTTTGTTCAGTTCTTGACCAAACAACCGAAGATCTATATATATAACCACACCAAACACAACAGCATAAACAAAGCTGTTCTTATTATTCCAGAATTGTTGTTCTGGCTTTTAGCCAGCAAACATAATCTTGTTTTCTCTCTCGGAAGGACACCCTCCCCCTCCACCCTGCCTCTAATGGTCCCATGTGTTACTTTTTTGATCTCATAAAATATTTTCCTTTAAGAAGCAAAAAGATCCCAATCAACCAAGGAAAAAAAAAAAAATAATCAGTTAACAGGATTTCTTAGAGATCATACCCATAGATAAAGAAAAGGCTATACAATATTTAAAATTACCTTGATGCTGCCCTGTAGAAATTTAAGTAATATTATTATTGTTCAGATTATCTTTAGCTTTCCTCTTTCTGCTGATCTCCTTGAATTACACCACAGAACTTACTTTTCCCTTAAACATCATTTGATCAAATGGATTAAAAGAGAGTAGAATTCAGAAGGGATATAATGTTGCATGTTAGAAATTGGAAATTTCTGCAGGATAGACTTGTCTACACTGCACAAACATTTAAGCCTTTTTTTTTTGTCACATGTGGGAAGAACTAAGTGAAACTAGTCTGAACATATAAGATGTGTTGATATAATGGCATGCTAGAAACAGAAATTTGCAATTGCCAAGTTTTTCATGTAATTGAGACGTATCAGAGAAACTTGAGATTTCCCATGTGTTCCTTGAAATTTCATGGCAATATTCACAGATCTGACTCAAATGTAACTCTTAGCTGAGTCAGTGCTGTCAAGTTTCTGTGACATAGTCTTTGTTAGCAAGGTATCTTTTGCAATTGGAAAAACCTTGAGTGTACTCAATTGGAAATGCAGCATTTTAAAAATAAAGTCTAAACAGTACAATTGAAACTTTCAGAATTTTTGTAAATGCATGAAAAATATCCATCAGTCTGATGTGGCTATGTAACATTATAATCTGCCTGAGCTACAATTTATTTTCCAGCATAAGGAAAATCTGATATCACTGACATATTGTAGCCTGGATTTAGAACTAAGCAGGAAAAAGTATTCAAGGCTATGAATGAAATAATTCTCAAGGGAAAATTGGAGTCCCTCATTTAAAAATCTAGCTTCTATAGCTCTGGCTGATTGCATTTAAGTGGGTATTGGGGGGATTTATAAAGAGTGAGAGATTCTTATTAGCAGTGGGTTACACATAATTTCAGCATGGCAGCTGAGATAAAGATGCAGATTCTTCCTGTCATCCTAGTCTTAATGCATCTAGCAGGAGCTCTGGCGCTTCCTCAGAGCCAAGATTTCAATCTTAAAGTTTACCGTGAATTTTTATGGATTTTGATTTTTTTATAAATCTGAACAAGTTGAATAAAGATTTTTCTTGTGGTTTCATTGTTTATGTGTTTTCTTTAAAGCTCTGACCACTTTTTTGTAAGAAAAGTCACTAACTGACATGTCAAATTTTCTTGAATAAATGCCCCAGTTCTTGGAAAAGATTACATCATCTACTGTTGTCTCCCATTTCTCAGTCATATGTAAACATTATTCTATGTTAATTCTTCCTGAGTGTATTACTTTGAAAAGTGTGGTAACTAGATTGTTTTGTATACTTCAAAGTCTAAAGCAAAATAGACCCATTAAAGATATATCTGAGTAATTAACCTTCTTATCGTGAGCTTGGGAGCATGCAAGGTGAAGCAGCACTTTGGTGACATCATTGTCAGGTCACCCTACAAATAATACTGAAATCTTACAGAAAGGTGTGCCCTGAGGCATGCTGTTGCCATAATTAGGTTGAATGCTCCTCTGGAAATGATGCCTTATTGCAAGAGCATTTGCAGGAACTAATTGTGGTATGTTTTTGCATCAGCATTGGCGTACAGCATCATTTATGGTCTGAAAATAGCTGTAATTGTGTGCATGATTGAGTCATTTCCTGAATTTAGTATCCTAAGCAGAGTACGAATTAAATGACTAACACACTCTTGACTTTGTCATCTTTTTTATCTCTGGCTGGATTCTTAAAAATATCTCTCAGTGCTTTTGCATTTTTAAGGCAAATTAGATTTGGTGTATTTTAGTGCTGCTGAGACTGACAGGTTAGCAATAATCATTGTTCCCAGACAGAGCTCACACAGGTACTGCGAGATCTTCCCAGCCCCTTGCAGCTCCGTCAGTGTGTTTCTGGTCAGCCCCACCTCTGCTGTGCGAGGGACTGCAGGTTTATTCTGAACACTAGGTGCACTGAATTTATGAAATGGAGAAATGGTCAGGGGGGGATGAGGTTGAGGTCAGCACTCCTGTTTCATTTGCAGCTCAAGTTGGAAACAAATGCACTCTCCTCAGGTACTTCTACTGTTATATCAGTCTGCATCTCAGGAGGACACATTTCCTCTGAAATTTTGCCTGTGGTCCTCTGCAACTCACAGGGGCACTTTCTCTTTGTTGTGAGGCTGCATTCTTGTCTTTTTAACTGGCAGATCCTCCAGAGAGGATGAAATGACAGTTGTTTGCAGTCTCATGAAAACAAAATAAACAACTGGCACTGTTTTTTTAAATAGTGCTAAAGATCTAGAATCCTGCTGCCACTCAGAGGTTGCAGCATATTAATTATGAATCATCAATATTTTTGGTGCCATTATTATCACACGCACATAAAAAAAAGAACTTACCGTACTTGCATTCATATCAGACCCTTTTATTTCATTTATTTGGACTGCTTTTCTATCCTGTACCAGTTAATCACTAGCCCTATTTCAACTCAGAATCTGAATGTTATTTACCATCTGTCTCCAAGGGATGCACTTGCCAAGTCCCTTAATTTGCTATAATTGGCAGGTTTTCAGTGTACATAATTTATATTAAAAAAAAAAAAGAAAAAACAAAACCCGCAATCCTGAAAAAAAGAAGATTAATTAAACCATTTCTTCTGGGCCCCTAGAAGTGTTCCAAAAGGATGGCTTTAAGGCCGCAAGGTCTGCTCTGTGTATGTGCTGTCACAGCTGATCACATTAAAAATGTATGCTGGGTTGGTCCCTTGTGCCTCTGCTCTGGTCAGAAGGATGTCACTGGCACCTGGGTAACATCACACATAGGCAGTGAATTAAACATCTTGCATTTGCATTTGTGCCTTTTGTTCACACACTAGAAAGTCCTAGGCTGCAGTATAATTTATGGATACCTCCATGTAAGCATTTCTGTAGCTGATATGATTGGAAACACCATGGAAGACAATAAAAAAGACAAGCTCAAACCAAAAAAACAAAACCCCAAGCAGATGTACAGAATACTAAATAGAGCTACTGAAAGACCACAAATGGACTGAAAGACATCGCACTTGTGGTTTGTAAACATGATTTATATCTTCCTTTCTCGTACCTTCTCACTCCTGACAGCACCTGGTTAATGAGCGTGTGGTGCAGTGATGTAATGCCCTTGTAGGCAGCTGTCAATCTGGGGGATGTCAGCAGTTCTTCTGAGTTACCTATGTGAGGATGCAGCTGACTGCTATGTCTCTTTTGCTGCATTTCTACGCCTGCCCTTTCAAGACAGTGACAGAGACAAGGTTGATAGAGGGATGGGGATGATTCATTATGTTTGGCCTGGAAAAGAAAAGGAACAGATGAATGTGGGTATTTCCTTGCTCGTTTTATCAGATCTATGATGATATCCAAGTGATACGTGAGACCTTCACCAGCCTCCAAAGTTTGCTGACATGTGACCATACAAACTTTTTGTGTGCCAGTCACTGTGTTTTTATTTATGTAAGCCACCCAAGGAAAGCACAAATTAACTATTGTTAAAATAAAGCTGGAAAAGTCTGCTCCTATCCCTGCTCCTATCCCTACTTCATTACGATTTGACATGTACCATTTCAGACTCAAATGAGAGATGCTTTTTTCTTGTGTTGCTCATTTTCCAGTGGCTTAAATAGCCCCTTTTTCAAACTCAGGTATTCAAGTTTGCTAACACTAACTCTTCTAAGGCACAATGAAAGCATAGGTGAAGTTGAGAGGAAATTTTAGTTTTCTTTTGACTTCATGGATATCAGTAGTCTTTTCTTTGGGGAAAACACATTTTCCAATGTCATGAGATGATTATTTTTCATAGCATTTCAAATGCACAAATGTGGGCTCTGTGACTGGACATAGCCAGTACTGATAATAATGGTTTAGGAAGTCATTCTGAAATAAGGAGGGATGAAGCAATAGTGTAATGTTCGCTAAATTAGCTACTGTCAGTTCTTTGAAATCTGTATTTTAAGGAAGAATACTTTCAAGGTTTCCTTCCCCAGTAAAATTCTGGAAAATTTCCTTCCAGGCAGGTTTCTGTGGAAATGAAGCCTTTTCCAGTACAGCAGAAAAGTACTCAGATAAATACGACAGTGGATATGACATAATGTCTAGTTCAAGACGTCCCTGCTCATTGCATGCGGGTTAGACTAGAAGACTTTCGAAGGTTCCTTTCAACACACACTATTCCATGATGCTATGATTCTACAGATTCCTAAATGTATTAGACCAGAGAGAGAGAGCAATCTTGTGAAATGCAGCAAACCTAAACAAATATACATCCTGAACTGCTTCCCTCAGAACTGGGAGAATGAAACCTGTTGACACTGGCAGAAAAGTTAAGACAGATATCACACTATGGGACAACAGAGATCTTGGGAAAGCAGCAAGAACAGAGCCCATCAGTCCTCCAGACTTATACTGAGGTCTGCTGTGAAACTCAGCCTTGTATGACTTTGTAATATGAAGTTTTATCTCTTCCCTTAGTTGAAAGTCTTCAATAAACTTAATATTTTCCTTGTCATTCTAAGGTCTGGGAAGTAATGTGGGCTGTAACCGATGGTTTCCGTGTTCTGCTGGAAATGGGACTAGTTATTCAAGTGTTCTATGATATTCTAAACTGTATCACTGTTTTCTGCAACTGAAACACACTATTTCAGAGCCAAGCTCATTAATAATTGACCTACAGCAGGGATACTATGCTTTTCCCAAATAATATTTTATGCCTGTATTGGAGTATATATTGCCTGCCCAATTCCCAGTGTAAAATTGAAAGCTTAACAATCCCTTCAAGCACCTCCATGAGATTCTGGCAACTGAATTGCTAAATGGGTACATTAAATATAGAGGAGAGGGGACATATTTCCTTTAGTCTCTTTCTGGACTACTTACACCAGGAGTTAATGAATATTCTTATACAATATTGAAGTCACAAGGTAATACTGTCCAAAAAGAGGGGCAAAGCTTCTCAAAATGGGTATGTGAAACCAGGAAGACTTGTTCCTTCCAGTGATTTAATTTCTTGCACATGCATTGCAGGCTCATTTGTTGTTGCAGGTACTCTTGTGAGGACAGCAGAACAAGCTCTAGATTTCCTGTGATCTTTGATAAGTAAAATGCATTGAATTTGGTCTGGCCTAGATAATTACTCAGGGTGTCTGAGTCATTGGCTGCTCAGTGGATATTGACAACTATGAGAGAGAAACAGGGCCACAGTTATTTTGCCCAAACTGTTATAAGCATGAGTGAGACAGATGGTTATCTTACATAAACCTTGTACCTTAGGAGAAACTGTCCCATACATTACATGGCAGTTCAAGATCCAGTTTTCTTCTTGATTGATGACAAAGTCCATATCACAAAACTGTCATGAGACTGAGAGCACCTGACGCTAATGCATTTCAGGGAATTTCATTCTAAGCCCCAGCACCTTTCTATGTCTGTGTATCTATCTACCTGTCCATCTATCTACCTATCTGATCTCCCCAAGATATTGTTGTCACTTTTAAACCACCTAATTTCTTGTTTAAAGAATTTTTATCTAGCCTTTCTTACAAGCCTGGAAGTATAAACCAACCTTAGACAGTGAATCAAAAGAACACAAATTATGTTTTATTCAAGTTTCATACTTCTGCAGTCAAATGTCTGATTTTGCATGGATCTTAAAAATTAGTTGGAATTTTCTGGTATTAGCAAGGCACTAATCTTAACAAATTATTTTCTAAGTTTGATAAACATGTTCCATTCCCTGTTCTTGTACATACATCTAAATATCATCTAAATAGGGCAATTTAGTTTTTAGACATACCCAAAAGGCACAGATACGAGATAGCAAGTCATACTGATGGGCAGGATGGGTTTCAACTTTTCACTGCCTCTGCCTTGTTGTGTGAGGTCTAGGTGCTTTAAAGTGAAGTATACTTGAGAAAGGCCTTTTCCTGGTGGTTTAATTCAGTGGCTGAGTTTTTTTAATGATTTTTTAATGTTTCATCCAAATCAGACATGTTCCGGAAAAACGCATATATTTTCATAGCACATTTTCATGAAAAATACCTAGGGAAAAAAAAAACCAGCAAACAGTCAAAGATATCAAGTAATGGAAGGAAAGGTACAGAATTATTTACAGAGAGTGCCTATTTAGAGTCTACGGAGTTCAGATAAAATCTATTACCTTTCATACCCAGACTGCATCAAGCTGAATTTAAATGTTTTTAATTTCTCACATTAAAACAATTTAAATGGAGAAAAGATGAGGAGGAGAGTAAGGGTAATAAGCACATTCTAACATTCCTACATAGAATGTTTATCATGCTATCTATCAGGACTTCTTTATGTATAAACTTTTTGTGGTACCCATGTCCCATCTGAATATCAATGTTAGCCTTCTGGAATAAGCTCTACTGAAAATCCTGTTTCCTGAGGCCTTTAAAACTCTGATCTTTACTGAATTTCTCTAAGGGAAGCTGAGTCCTCTTGGAAATGTGGCCTTTGAAGTAGGCATGGTGACATTTGTATATGAGTCAATCTATTTCTTGGTGTTTTCAGAACAGAGACTCTCCTTTAACTTTGGAAGATTTGTCCTTTGCACTACAGTGCTTTTATTTTATTTGATTCATTCAGCTTTCTGTGGCTATTCCAAAGAAAGGCTGCAAGGTCATGGGAGTCTTTGCTGATTCAGGAGAGACATATTTCATTGCAAAAGGCTGCTTTTATTTTGTTTTTGTTTTCCAGCATGTGCACATGGAATGCTGCTGTGGTTGTTTCAATGTTTACAAGATATTTCCTTCAGTGATAGTTTCATTTCTGCCAAAAGAAAAGTTTTAAAAAAAATCCATTAATGAGCTGACAGTGCTTTTAATACTGCTTCAAAAGGAGAGGGAATGCTCGTGTGCCAAACAAATGTTTGGAACAGCCTCATACAGCAACATTTGTTCTACAAGGGAATGATCCATAATAGGACACTTCAGCTGCTGAACATCTAAAAGTACACAGATGATGCAGTGCTCAAATGATCCGCCTGTTTCCAAGGTAAGTAGCACTACTGTCATTGTGGTAAAAGGATGTGCTCTACCTAATGCTGAGGGAAAATCTCCCAGCTCAAGGTTTAAGACTTCCCACAGGAAAAAGTTGCAGAGCTTTAGGCAGAAGTGTGAATGTGGGAGTAGTGCATGTCTTGGCTCATCAAGAAGGGGGATGCTCTTGACAGCATAGAGGCACTTTCTTGATGTTTGTCAAACTTTCTGACACACATTTATCCACTTTGAGACCATGACAAAAATGTTGCAAGCATTTTTGTGAAATGTTAGTCTCATTTTCTGACTAGAATCTTATGAGAAAATGACAGCAAAGATTTAAAAGTGGGATTTCTTGCTTTCACAGACACTATGCTGTCTGAAATCATCCCCAAAACAATGAGTAGGAGAAAGAAATTAACAAATATACCTTACTGGAATGCTTCTAAAACATTTTCATTTTTCATTCTTAATTGTTAATATCTTTTTCAAGAAATTTCCACCAAAAATGGAATTTTGCATTGAGTTTTGAAGATTATTCAAGGGCACAGCTGTTCTTTTCTGGTTTTCACAAGCTTGGGCTAGAAGTCCATTTGAAGACCTGAACATTCGAAGTTGCTTGGTGCATCGGTTTTGTTTGTGTAATCTGAGTGAAGGCTTACTTAATTTGACTTCCTCTTGCAGGAGGTTTTACAAACTTGGAATTAACTTGACATTACCAATAAGTGTAGGTAGATAACTACTTACACTTAGAGCACGATTGTGAGGGGATTATTCTGCAGACTGCAGAGAAGCTGCTTGTACAGTTCCACCTGGGAGAAGCATCAGAATATGGCCTTGTGCACTCCAGACAAACAATATGAATAATCTTACTGATAATAAGGTAACTTGTATTTGATTTACTCCTCAGATGATCTTTCAGACTCAGATCTCAGGTACTGTCAATTGATGTAGCTCTGAATTTACTTAAACTTTGGAGGCTCTCACTGCCTAAGAATCTGTCCTGTAGATTGCATTAGAAGTAAGCCTATAGAATCATAGAATCATAGGGATGGAAAGGACCTTGAGATCATCTAGTTCCAACCCCTCCGCCATGGACAGGGACACTTCACACTATACCATGCCACCCAAGGCTCTGTCCAGCCTGGCCTTGAACAGGCCATTCACAACTTCCCTGGGCAACGCATTCCAGTGCCTCACCACCCTTACAGTGAAGAATTTCTTCCTTATATCCAATCTAAACTTCCCCTGTCTAAGTTTGAATCCATTACCCCTTGTCACATCACTACAGTCCCTAATGAAGAGTCCATCACCAGCATCCCTATAGGCCCCCTTCAGATACTGGAAGGCTGCTATGAGGTCTCCACAGAGCCTTCTCTTCTCCAGGCTGAACAGCCCCAACTTTCTCTGCCTATCTTCATACAGGAGGTGCTCCAGTCCCATGATCATCCTCACAGGCCTCCTCTGAACTTCTTCCAACAGTTCCATGTCCTTTTATGTTGAGGACACCAGAACTGTGCACAACACTCCGAGTGAGGTCTCACGAGAGCAGAGTAGAGGGGCAGGATCACCTCCTTCGACCTGTTGCTCATGCTCCTTTTGATGCAGATCAGCATACAGTTGGCTTTCTGGGCTGCGAGCGCACACTGCAGCCGGCTCATGTTCATTTTCTCAACAGCCAACACCCCCAAGTCCTTCTCCACAGGACTGCTCTCAATCTCTTCTCTGCCCAACCTGGAGCTGTGCCAGCATCGGTCTGACTCAGGTGTAGGACCTTGCACTTGGCATGGTTAAACTTCATCAGGTTGGCATCAGCTCACCTTACGAGTATGTCAAGGTCCCTCTGGATGGCATTCCTTCCCTCCAGAGTATCGACCAAACCACCCAGCTTGGTGTCATCGGCAAACTTGCTGAGGACACACTCAATCCCAGTGTCCATGTCACCAGCAAAGATGTGGAACAAGACCGGTCCCAACACCAACCCCTGAGGGACACCCCTCCTTACTGTCCTCCAGCTGGACATTGAGCCATTGAGCACAACATTTTGTGTGCGGCCACCCAGCCAGTTCTATATCTACCGCATGGTCCACCTATCTAATTGATGCCTCCCCAATTTAGAGATCAGGATGTCGTGTAGGACAGCATCAATCACTTTGCACAAGTCCAGGTAGATGGCATCAACTGCTCTACCCCTGTCCGTCAGTTCCGTAGCCCCATCATAGAAGGTCACCGAGTTGGTCAGGCAGGATTTCCCCTTAGTGAAGCCATGCTGGCTGTGACCAAGCATCTCGTTGCTTTTCATGTGCCTCAGCATGCCTTCCAGGATGATCTGCTCCAAGATTGGCTTGATCTCCTCACAATTGCAATTTATGATTTAACTGAAGGTAAATGATGGCTATTTGGTGATTAAAATCTTTTTCTCATGCCGAGTCAACTTCAGATATGGTGACTTTTAATTTCTCACTAAACAGCAGTTACTATTAATCATAAGAAAAAGCGCATCATTCTGATCTTTGAGCAATCATGTGGGTAGACCATCCCTTAAATTTTGCCTCTAATTTTCTATAAAGTTAGCACTTCCTTCTCTGGGTAGATCTTTGCAAGTCCTTTGCAAAAAGCAGAATTATAGGGAAGTAGAGGCTGCAGTTTTGAAGGCAGTTTATGAAGCTGAAGCCGAGAAGGGACACTTTCAGAAAGATCAAAGGCAGCAGCAAGAT